>SRSE01000504.1:0-103656 GCA_005024645.1 Planiliza haematocheilus
ACCTGGCCAGTCTCCCTGAGCTGATAAAAGCAGCCAGTCACAGTCCTCACTCTCTCTCTCATCTGCCACCTGGAGGGTATTCCAGAAAGCAGGTTTACTGGCTTAACTGGGTATGTTAATCCAGAGTTAGTGGTAAACCTGGGATTTCAGTTCCAGAAAGCTCAAAAATTATCAGGCTATGTAAGTAACTATAGTAACATTTGGTATGTTTGGGTATTTAATCTTTAAATTGGTCATTTTTCAACATGCAAGGCTACACAAATTAGACATAAGTGATTTAGGCGTAGGCCTATTAGGGTAAATACATTGCACTAGTTCATTTTGCTCCTCCTGGGAGGTTGAGGGCTCTGATGACGTGCCCCCAGGAATCCCCTCCATCATCTGACGCCCTCGATTGATACTGATCGCCAGCTCCTCCACAGGGGTGAGGGGGGACACCGCTGGTCCAGAACCGGTCTTCCTCTCCTCTGCTTTCTTCCTATTGGTTTTGAAATGAATGAACCTTGTTGCTATATTGCAATTCAAGAATATAATACTGGATAAGAGATCTCTAAGACGATGCACCCAGATATATCTTACCAACTTGGACAATGTTTTTATATTTAGTTTTGACCTGCGGCCACGTTCTCTTGAGGGCGGTCGGGTTACATCTAATTAAAAATAATACAATATATGACAAGGTAGTCTATAGTATAAGAAAGTCTCATACAAAGCAGTTAATATGTAGCATAATATCTACTGAATTATTGTGCTTCTGACATACATTAATGTGCTATATTAAACTTATGCATTTAAGTTTATATTATATAGTTTTATCTCAGTGTTTGTTAAACCTCCTTTCTGGAATACCCCCCTGGTCCACTTGATGATATGGAAACAATGCAGTCTGGAGTCATTTAAGTCTGGAGGCCTCTCTAAGTCGAGGAAAAACATAACGATGTTTCCGCCCGGTTTCGAACCGGGGACCTTTCGCGTGTTAGGCGAATGTGATAACCACTACACTACGGTAACTGCACAAGACAAGAAAAGGTGTTAAAAAAAAAAAAGTCGTGATGCTGTTTTGCTGTTTTGACAGTCTTACATAAGGAACAGTATAAGGAAAGTCTCAGACCTTTTCGTATCCAACAAAGGTTCAAAAAAGGAAACTGAACTTGTACATTTTTAGAGACGTTTCACCACCTCATCCAAGTAGCTTCTTCAGTTCTAGGGGTCCATCGGTCTTCTCTGGCTAACATTTGGACGTTGTTATCTTCAAAGGAGTGTCCTTTGTCCTTCAGGTGTAGGTGGACCGCTGACTCGTTTCCTGATGAACTGGCTCTCCTGTGTTGGTACATGCGTTTATGGATGGGTTGTTTAGTTTCCTCAATGTATTTTCTGTACACTCCTCACTGCACTGAACAGCGTACAACACATTACTCTGTTTCTGTCTGAACCTTCACTTCAAAACTCCACTATTAGTATATTTGCTAACTTTG
The DNA here is from genome assembly GCA_005024645.1 of Planiliza haematocheilus. NCBI lineage: Eukaryota > Metazoa > Chordata > Actinopteri > Mugiliformes > Mugilidae > Planiliza > Planiliza haematocheilus. The sequence continues at coordinate 1,476 of SRSE01000504.1, forward strand.
ATCAATAAGTTGTAGAGACGCCTTTTCCTGTGACACATGAACATGTGCAGGTTGTGAATGATAACTCTGCATCTTGTGCTCAATGATTGACTCTTTGCAAGTTAAACGTTTTGGGACCAAACCATAGACGGTAAAGGTCATGAAGAGCAACTGGAGAAAAACATAAATCTCCCCGTCGGGGAATCGAACCCCGGTCTTCCGCGTGACAGGCGGAGATACTGTCCACTATACTAACGAGGAGCACGGCGCATGCGTAGTAGATGCCCTCAGCATCGGAAACGAAGAAGAGAGGATTGTCGCACGTTGTTCGGGTGCTGCATGTGTAACAGTTACCACAGGTAAGTATGTTGATAGTTTAATATTGGACCAGAATCAGAAGGATCGAGGAAGGACTGTAGAGCCTGAAAGCATGTATTAGCAGAGATACCACACACACACTGGATGGTTTGAATTTAGCTGTATTGTATGTGCACAAATCATAAAAAATCAGATCACAACCTTCCTACCTAAGCCGGCCCAAAATAAAACTAAATAAATCATTTCAAATAATAGCGTCCTCTTTGAAGGTCACCTCCCAAAATAAAGAATAAAGTTCGCTGTCTAACGTGCACTGCTCCTTTTTGGGAAGACACCTCCTCCATGACTGCTCTGATGTTGAGTTGATGTCTTAAGAGACTAGAATCAGAGTCAGAAATGTTGTAATTCAACTGGATGATCATTCTGGAGGATGTAGTTTGTGGTGCTGTTAACCCTTTATAGGGCAATCATTGAAATCCTTGGAAATTCAACATTTCAACCCTAGAGTGTTGTTGTACAGCATAGGAAGACAAGGTCAACATATGTAAACATGTATGTGACTCTGCATTTAAACAATTGAAGGAATCATGCCACTTTCTGTTAAACCTGTGTCCTGTGTTTGTAGTTGGCTGAGTCCACAGCAGGACGGTTCTGCAGGCAACATGATGTATCAACCCCCTCACACTCTCCAGCTTCCAAGGTCCAGTAGTTTCCCTCTACTATGGATATATAGGATATGTGGATTTATTTCTGTCACACAGGACACTGAGTCTGTATTGTGTGTGTTATCAGATGCTAAGACGTCTCCACTGGCCAGGCAGTTCTGGAGAACGGATGATACACCCTCCTGCTCCCACTCAGCTGAGAAGGTGTGTGTTGTTGTTATGTTATGTCTGGTTAGTTTTTATTTCACAACAGCTCATGGCCAGTGTTAATAATAATCTTCCTTGTATCACTGAAACACCCACTGCCAACAAATCTGCTCAGATCCAACATTTAGTGACTAGTATGGCGTCATGTTTCACTGTTTCAGTATCACTCCCACCATCCAAAGACATGCTCATTAGGTTCATTGGTGTGGAGAGGGAGAGTGAGAGCAGCACCAGGCTGTTTGTCCTCTTCCACTGGATATAACTGTATCCTACAGTGATGGCGTTTGAGGCACAAATGTTTTATGTTTTATATTCATTTATACAGTTTTAAGTTAAAAGGGATTCAATTCAATTCAGGTTCCAGTCAAATAGTTCAGCTTTGTGTGATGTCTCGTTGGCGCCCTCTGGTGTATCTTTCCAGAAAATGCAATGAAGAATCCATCACAGTGAGCAGGGGCTCTCTCCAGGGCTGCAGTCCTCTTCTCTTCAGCCTGCTCACCCACGGCTGCACAGCCAGACTCTGCAGTATCCACGCTGTCAAGTTTACCAATGACACGGCCGTGGAAGACCTTAAGGACAACAATGAGTCTGCATCCACTAGGAGAGGCAGCTAACAACATATTGCAGACATCATAACCTCTCTCTCAATGTGGATAAGACCAAAGAACTTGTGATATACTTTAGGAGGGCTTACAAACAACAAAATAAAATAAGAATAATTATTTTATTCATAAAAATGATGCGGTTGCATAAATGTGCACGCCATTAAACTAATACTTTGTTGAATCATTTCTCTTTCAAATTGTGACAATGAAACTCAGACAGGTCCTTTTAGAACTATGTGTTTATCATCTGGTAGAGTGTGCATTATTTGACCAACCCATCCGGCGCTCAGATCATGTTGACCCTCTATCAGTGACCTGTAGTTGGCATTTTGTTGATCATGGGATGCCAGGCGAAGGAGAAAATCCTCTTGAATACCTTTAAAACAACAGAAGGGGCAGTAGTAACATTACTGTTATGTCTGTTGTTAACGTTTGATTTGCTTGACTGTGACTCTCACTCTGAGAACCAACAACGCTAGCAGTTAGCTGTACCTTACCCTTTCCTTTTGAAATGTGAAAATGACATAAACAATGTTCACAAATGAAAAACATGAATTTGTTTATTTGATATCCATTCATTTATTTATTGTTGCCAAATGGACAGATCTTTTTATAGTTTCCTCGTTAGCTAGCCTAGCTAGCATAGTTATTGCTAACGTTAGCTAACTAGCAGCTACAGTAGTTAAGTAGATATAATATCATCCTAGCTCCAATTATGTCTTTATTTCCCCATTCTCTACTTTAAGCTATTTTCATAAATAATCTGTAAGATCGTTTGTACCTTCATCTGTGACTGGAGGCCACTGTCTAACATCATCAATCCAACAAGTCATACTGCCTGGCTGTAGCTGTCATCGAGGGGGCGTTATCACGGAGCTTTGTTTACATACCACGAACAGCTCAGTAATGGCGTCGCCACAAGATGGCAGCCTACACAGGACGCTCGTCGGATTCGTCTATGACGTCTTTTCTGATTCTGATTCTGATTCGTGGCATTATTGCGTCATAGTCGTTGGAAGCATAGACATATATACATATACACTATATTACCAAAAGTATTCGCTCACCCATTCAAATGATCAGAATCAGGTGTTCTAATCACTTGGCCTGGCCCCAGGTGTATAAATTCAAGCACTCAGGCATGCAGACTGTGAAACAAGACATTTGTGAAAGAATGGGCCGCTCTCAGGAGCTCAGTGAATTCCAGCGTGGAACTGTCATAGGATGCCACTTGTGCAACAAATCCAGTCGTGAAATTTCCTCGCTCCTAAATATTCCACAGTCAACTGTCAGCTCTATTATAACAAAATGGAAGCGTTTGGGAACAACAGCAACTCAGCCACAAAGTGGTAGGCCACGTAAAGTGACGGAGAGGGGTCAGCGGATGCTGAAGCGCATAGTGCAAAGAGGTCGCCGACTTTCTGCACAGTCAATTGCTACAGAGCTACAAACTTCATGTGACCTTCAGATTAGCCCAAGTACAGTACGCAGAGAGCTTCATGGAATGGGTTTCCATGGCCGAGCAGCTGCAGCCAAGCCACACATCACCAAGTGCAATGCAAGGCGTCGGATGCAATGGTGTAAAGCACGCCGCCACTGGCCTCTAGAGCAGTGGAGACGCGTTCTCTGGAGTGATGAATCACGCTTTTCCATCTGACAATCTGATGGACGAGTCTGGGTTTGGAGGTTGCCAGGAGAACGGTACATTTCAGATTGCATTGTGCCAACTGTGAAATTTGGTGGAGGAGGAATTATGGTATGGGGTTGTTTTTCAGGAGCTGGGCTTGGCCCCTTAGTTCCAGTGAAAGGAACATTGAATGCTTCAGGATACCAAAACATTTTGGACAATTCCATGCTCCCAACCTTGTGGGAACAGTTTGGAGCGGGCCCCTTCCTCTTCCAACATGACTGTGCACCAGTGCACAAAGCAAGGTCCATAAAGACGTGGATGACAGAGTCTGGTGTGGATGAACTTGACTGGCCTGCACAGAGTCCTGACCTGAACCCGATAGAACACCTTTGGGATGAATTAGAGCGGAGACTGAGAGCCAGGCCTTCTCGACCAACATCAGTGTGTGACCTCACCAATGCGCTTTTGGAAGAATGGTCAAAAATTCCTATAAACACTCTCCTCAACCTTGTGGACAGTCTTCCCAGAAGAGTTGAAGCTGTAATAGCTGCAAAAGGTGGACCGACATCATATTGAATTCTATGAGTTAGGAATGGGATGGCACTTCAGTTCATAGAATGAGTAAAGGCAGGTGAGCGAATACTTTTGGTAATATAGTGTATTTGATATATGATGTATATATGATGTGATGCTAATTCATATTCATGTATTGAAAGACTCAATAGGGTTCAGTGTTTTTTTTTTAAGGTCAACACTGCCAGTAAAAGTGTTTATGGGGACAAAATCATTAAAACATTTGAAAAGTAATCAAAAAGTAATAAGTTACATTACTCAGATAAAGTAATTCAAAAAGTTACACTACTATTACATTTTAAACAGGGTAACTTGTAACTGTAACGAATTACATTTCTAAAGTAACCTTCCCAACACTGCGTACGGCACAGCGCTCAATGAGGCGTCTATGTATATATGTCTATGGAGTGAGCCACCGAGCGAACTGCTTTACGTTAAACGCAAACTGTTAAAAAAAACTGGTTAGTTTATATATGTTAGAAATAGGGATGCAAATTATCGAGTAATTCATTAATCGATAGTTGTTTCATCTTATCGATCGATGATCGATTAATTGATAAGCGGCAATTTTTCTGAGAAGCTGAATTTCCCTCTGAATAGGTTCTATCTACTGTATACGTAACATAAAATGCAATCTTCCTTACGATGCGCTGTCTCTTAGCAGCATAATAAAAATAAAACATATTCTGAAAAGTAAATAAGGTGTCACATGTGGACTATTAGCAGCATTTATAATCCCCCTTAATTATATTTGGGAAATGTGACAATATCACAATAACATTAGACTAGGACTGGACAGTCGTAACTCTAGTTAATTTAAATATAGGCTGCCTGATGACAGATGTGTCTGTCTTCGTAAAACAAAACAAAAACATCCCTCGTGCTCCTCATTGTATTGTGTTTTATTTTATTTTTATTCTATTCTTATTTCACCTATTTAAGCTGTACTTTACTAGAGAGAAAAGTTACTGGAGTCCAATTCCTTGTATGTGTACATACTTGGCCATTAAAGCTGATTCTGATCCTAATCCTCATTGCACAGCTAGACCTATCTATTTTTGTTCACGAATCATATCAACATGGTCAGCTAAATCGTGTACGCAGCCTGTTAACAGTTAGGCCAGCTGCTGAAAATACACGCTCAGAAGTGACTGACGTCTGCTGACGTGCCTGTCCGTCAACGACATTTATCGGCAGCATGTCTGTAGTAACCATGTATGTTACATATACACTGGGTAATGCCCTCTGCTTCTGTGGAATCACATTCGTCCCAACGCTGTGGTGATTGTAGGCCACAGTTACTCATTGCGCGGCTCGTCATGCTATAACTGGCGGCTCTCATGGTAGCTTACAGTATCACACTACCACTTGCCTTTAATTGCAATCCACTATTTACCGGCAATGCCAAAGGTGGCCATGTGGCATTGTTTACAAAACTTGACCGCAACGCACGGTTGCAGGCTGGCGACGTAAGCTCCGCCAGCTAGCGTAAAACACAAAATGGACCGGTTTTAATAAAGCGACAGAAACGAGCTCATTAAAGTAAATCTGGTCTTAAATGAAAATGTATTGGCCGTGTTATTTATTTTTTGTCCAATTTGTATGTTGTCGTAAAAGTGGCTCGCCTTTTGATTTTGCACTGCCAATGTGGCTCTTGTGAAAAAAATAGTGAGGATCACTGCTGTAGGCTAACCACTCGCTGTTTGTAGCATGGCTGAATGTGACATATTTAGGTGGTAATTTAACGTTGTGGAGTGGTTGTTTTTTAAAATACTTCCACATATTGTGCATTTGGCGTCATTGTCGTCATTGACCAAATTAAAGTGGCTCCATACTGCACTCCGTTTTGTCCTCTTCATCCCGCTTCTCGTTTGTCTGTTGTTGTCATCAGAGCCCTGCTTCGGTTGTGTTCCCACGTGTGCGTCAAGTACGCCTGGCGTCAAGCGCGCCCCCACGAGGACGAGCGGGGAATTACGGGTTCAAAATGCAATTAATTGCAATTAATTAATTTTAATCGAGTAATTTCTTATCGACAATTAATCGATTATCGATTAATTGCTTGCATCCCTAGTTAGAAATGTTTAAAAGCAAGTTATTGCTAACGTTAGCTTAGCTTGTTTGTTTGTTGATACAAAAGGCTCCAGCCTTCAAGGCTGATTGCAGAGAGTGGTGCCTTGCAGGCTGGTTATTAGGCTAATGATGATTTCATATTGCATGTCATTATTAGGATCATTTCTACAATCAGCCTTGAAGGCAGCTGACTGAATAATGGCTTGCAGTATGAAATCATCATTAGTTTCACCCTGGAGCCTGTGGTAGACTTGTAGTCAAGACCACCTAAACCGAGACCAAGACACTACCAAGACCACAGAGTAAGACCAAGACCAAGACAGACCAAGTCAAGACCAAGACTAGTTCAGCTCGAGACCGAGACCAAAAAAAAAACCTAGTATTTGTTGGCATGATAGGCTCATAGGGCCACACAGAAGAGGACTTAAGTCTCAACCATTATACATACCACATCCAACATTTAATAAAATAAAATATATAGTAATAAAATAAGGCTGCATTGCATGTTGATCATGTAGGCACCACCACCACCTATGTTAATGACATTTGAATGAAAATGAAATGCTATTGAATTACATTATTATCATTTAAAAAAATGAAAGTGACGGTAAAAATAGATTATGAGGGGATTTTTATGAGCCTGTCAGTCAAAATGAGAGACAACTAAAAAGTCTAGCTCAACCTCTGCATATAACGTCATTTTGTTGCTCATCTGATACTTTGAATCTGAACCATCTCCAAATTACTGAGCCACTGCTTTTTCTTTTACTAACCAGTTTCTCCTCCACACACTCTGCAGACGTTGTTGCTCCTCCTCTGTGCATGAAAGAGGAGGGACGGGGGGAGCAGTGCAGAGAGCTCCGGGTCAGCAGCTTGATGGAGCAAGGATCACAGCGCTAATTTGAACTATATCCATAAACCAGATATAGTTTAAATACTGTATCACATTAAAACATAGATCCATATATTTATTAATGTGATATATCACCCAGCCCTATCTGATATGTTTAATCACCAACTGAATTTAATGTATTTGATGTAAAACTTTATTGTTCCTCAAAATGAAGACAAATACAAACTCATTTAAATAACTGTATAATGTTGAGCTTCATTCCTGGTCAACACACACATTGATGAGGACACATTTAAAACCTCAACACATCTGATTGATCATCAATCATTTCATCTTTTGTTCTTTATTCAGATTGAGGAGCTGCAGTTTGTCAGAGATCAGCTGTGATTCTCTGGTCTCAGCTCTGAAGTCCAACCCCTCCCATCTGAAAGAACTGTACCTGAGTGACAACAACCTGAAGGTTTCAGATGTGAAGCAGCTTCTTGATCTTGTGAAGAGTCCAGACTATAAACTGGAGACTCTGAGGTGAGTAGAGGGTTCCAGTCAGTCCATGCTGCTTTCATCAGTATTGTCCTAAACACAGTTAGTATCAAAGATCCAGTGTTTCCTGTAAACCTGCAGCTTCTCAGTGAAGCTGTGAGAGGAGAATGGAGACAGGCTTCAGGATTGGACAGAAAGACAGAGAGAGAGACAACAGTCAGCCAATCAGATGAGCCAGAAGCTTGTTGTGATCATGTGTTTGAGTTGATGTGAAGACGACTGTTGTTGTTGTGTTGATGTGTCCAGGAAATAAAGCTGGATTCCAGCTGACAGCCTTCCAAGATGTATAGAGACAGTGGTGGTCATTCATCAAATGTGATGAACAACTGATCACAGCTCTGAGATCAGTCTGACTGAAGCCTGCACATCACAGAAGCAGCATTACATTTAGTAACCATGAGCAGAGTCATCACATGTGTCATTAGTTTGATCAGATCTCTTCAATGACAGCCTCCATGTTTATTAGTCAGCTGATCTTTGTTTAAATGGAGCAGCAGTAAATCCATCACTAAAGTGTTGGTGCAGTAATGAAGCGTTCAGGACTCTCAGCAGTTTATTAGTCAAATCTGCAGAGGAAACAGACTTGATGCTAAAAGTCTCTGCAGGTCTGTGTGTGTTCACTCCAACACGTTAACATGAAGCTGAAAGGAAGCTGGCTGAGCTCCACAGCTGCTCCACTGCTGCTCTGAACAGGACTGAAGTCCCTGCTGCTCTTTCTACTGGATGTGATGATGAAGGGAGACTCTGGAAACACTCCTTCACCTCCTCTCTTCTTTCTCCTCCTCTCTACAGGTGGAAGATAGGGCAGTAAACAGGACAGTGTGTGTTGTGTGAGGATGAGCTGTGTCCTGATGATCCAGAGGTTGAAGCAGACTCTGACTGGACCATGTTACTGGGAGGTGGAGAGGAGAGCTTCATCCACATGGTCTCCATTTAAGACCATCAACAGAGCTGCACTTCAACTCTTCACAGAGCTCCAACAAATCAAGTCCAGTCCCTCATGAATGATTCAGACACATGTCAACCTGCCAGCATCAACAGTCCTTCCTGTTGTTGTGGAGATGTTTGTTCCATGTCTTCTCTTGTCTCTGGTGAGTTTAGAGACTAAAAGATGATTTAAAAGCAGCTGAAGATAAAACATGAAGCTGTGGACTGTAAAGCTCACAGTCAGACCAGAGTCTCCATCAGATCCATGCTGGAGCTGGAATGAGTCTTCTTCAAACCGTCCCTCCAGAGGACATTTCTTTTCTGTGTCTGAACTGCATCTGTTATTTCTTTATATCACTGTGATGTGTCTTTCCTCCATATGTTCTGTTCAAGGTTTCTTCCTGTTAAAGGGAGTTTTTCCTGCCACCGTCTCCTTCAGGCTGCTCTGGAGGTTTTTAGGCCGGGTTTTGTAAAGCGTCTTGAGACAATTTGTATTGTTATTGACGCTATATAAATAAAACTGAATTGAATAATCTGGTCCGCAGCATGAATCTGCAAAGTACGTAGAAGACTACTGGTATTTGGGAAGGTTCATGAAGTATCTGGAATGTCCTACGTTCAACATGGTTCTTGAACGCACCATTTTCTTGTGGCATTAATGGTATGGACGGGTGTCAATCTGTTTGATTAGCCAATCAGTGATGTTCAAGTTAACCTACCTGGTAACCAGGTGGGTGGGACCGAGAGGAAAGAGACGGAGCGAGACAGAAAGTCACCTCTAAAACTTAGTTCAATAATCTCTATTTATTTAAGTTAGTGTGATTTAGTTCTTTCCTGGTTTTAGGACTACCCAGAGGAAAAGAAAACTCAAAAAGAGATCTCAAAAATGTTTCCTTTACTTCTCCTAGACAACTATGAGACCCATGTGACCAAACTGAGACCAAGGCTTATTTCTCCCGTCTCTCACTTTTGTCTCCTGAGCAATAAGATGCACTTAATCTCAGTTTAGTCTCCTTTTAAGTTTAAGAAGAGATCTCATCAAGCTCTAATATGATTCTCAGAGTTTCTAAATGTTTGTGTCTCTTTGTATCTCAGACAGAGAAATCAGTGAGCTCTCTCTATGAACTCAATCTACTCTCATCCCAGCTTCAGTTCATGCATCTCAAACTTACGACGGAGTACTAGGGCCACACATGAAGAAAAAAAAAAGTTTGCCATGTCGACTTTAAACTCGACATTTTGAGAATAAAGTTGAAACATCATGTTGAGATTAATCTTGACGTGTCGACTTTAAAGTTGTGGAGGACAGCACAAGCCACAGTAATGTCACATGGCCTCGAAGGGCTGACCCTTAATGTGTGCAGACACTGAAAGAGTTCCTTCAGGAGGACAAAGGTCATTTTGATTCTGGTCCTGGTTCTGGCATGGGCATGGCTGTAGGCCTGCTGTGCTCCCTGGGGGTCTGTGAACGGGGTCAGAAGAAAAGGCTGGCAGCCATACCCCCTGTCTCCTAGCAACACACCAGAGAATTCACCTGTCAGTGGAGTCAGTGAGCGAGCGACCTTGGGTCCTTTGAAAGGCGCTATATAAATGAAAGTGATTATTATTATTAGCTCATCTATTTATCAAAGACTTACAGTTTGATGGAGTTACATGTTCACAATGTCACTCATCTGCAGCCCATTTCCATTAAAAATTCATCTGATTCATGATCAGAGTACAAGGAAACAAAACCCCTTAATTTCAGCCCTTATCAATGCCTTACATTTGACCTTACAACCCTTCAATAATTAAGTAGTTTTTAAGTAGAAACGTGCATAGATTCATGTCGATTAAGGAGAAAAGAATCTGAAAATACTGAAATTACCTCTTACTTTTTTGATTTCCCCTTAATTTCCCCCTTAATCAAGGAATTCCTGAATTAAAATACCATTAAAATAAACTTAAATGGTCCTTAATTACCCCCTTAATCCCAACAAATAAAGGGAACCCATGACTTGACGAAGAACCCATGACTTGACGAAGAACAGTTACCCGGTGCCAGGCCGCTGCTGATTGGTCAAAACACGATGGCTCTGTGTGCTAACCACAACCACCACATCAAAAAGGACCAATCACAATGTGCAGACACATGTTGCTGATTCCAAATGACATGTAATACTCTTTCACCACAAACATCTAATTAATGTCATATACTGTCTAATCACACATAAAGATCCTGTCCTGTCCTGGTGCTGCCTGCTCGTCAGGCTGAATGGCTGCACCTGGCAAGGTGTGGGTGTGGCCACTAGACCTGAGCATCAGTACTCTGCTCAGGCCATGCAGTCTCTCTCTGGATTCTTTCAGCATTCTCTCTGCATTGTCTCTGCTTTTGGTCTGGCTACCACATGGTGTGGGGACGCTTTGGGGCCTGATGTTCTTTGCTGATGATTAGGTTGGAGTAACTTTAGGTTTTTGCATCCACACACTCAGACACATTCAGCCACCTCACTTACCTACACACATCCATAAAACACAACTGACTACTGATTTGTTGGTTTTTATGTTTAATAAACTTCTTTCTTTACAAAGTACCTGTCTGGTGTGGTCTCCACATTCTTGTCTGTTTCCCTGAGTAGGAAACGTGACAGTGGCTCTAATTTGGAGCAATTGGGAACACCTGGCCAGTCTCCCTGAGCTGATAAAAGCAGCCAGTCACAGTCCTCACTCTCTCTCTCATCTACCACCTGGACTCCAACCTGGTTTTTGGTTCTGTTGGCTTCAGCTTCATGTTCCTGACAGAACATCCCTGACACGTCCTCCCTCTGACTCAGGCAGAGGTGAGAGGCAGAAGGAGACTTCAGCACAGTTGGTCCTGGTGGCCATGACAACCAGACCCTAACGAGCTTATACATGGTTACACACGCAGCAGAAGAGGAGCACATTCACACAGACACAGAGAGCCAAAACATTATGACCCCTCACTCCATTACAGGACTATAGTAGGACGGCAGAACCTGACACTATGAGCCTCCCACTCCATTTTAGCTTTTAGGTGTTGATCATTCATCATCGCACACATGAACATATTTTCCTGTGATTCAAGCCGCTACAACGCAAATATTTTTAACGTATTTCGATCTATTGCATTGCTTTACTTGAACAGAATTCTGTGGCACACTGCGCACACGTAGCAGGTTTACTGGCTTAACTGGGTATGTTAACCCAGAGTTAGGGCTCTGAACTTAACCTGGTAGGGGTAGGTTTTGTTCAGGTTATGTTCAGGTATTTAATCTTTAAATTGGTCATTTTGAAACATGCAAGGCTACACAAATTAGACATAAGTGATTTAGGCGTAGGCCTATTAGGGTAAATACATTGCACTAGTTCATTCTGCTCCTCCTGGGAGGTTGAGGGCTCCGATGACGTGCCCCCAGGAATCCCCTCCATCATCGGATGCCCTCGATTGATACTGATCACCAGCTCCTCCACAGGGGTGAGGGGGGACACCGCTGGACCAGAACCGGTCTTCCTCTCCTCTGCTTTCTTCCTATTGGCTTTGAAATGAATGTACCTTGTTGCAATATGGCAATTCAAGAATATAATACTGGATAAGAGATGTCTAAGACGATGCACCCAGATATATCTTACCAACTTGGACAATGTTTTTATATTTAGTTTTGACCTGCGGCCATGTTCTCTTGAGGGCGGTCGGGTTACATCTAATTAAAAATAATACAATATATGACAAGGTAGTCTATAGTATAAGAAAGTCTCATACAAAGCAGTTAATATGTAGCATAAGATCTACTGAATTATTGTGCTTCTGACATGCATTAATGTGCTATATTAAACTTACGCATTTAAGTTTATATTTAAGTTTTATCTCAGTGTTTGTTAAACCTCCTTTCTGGAATACCCCCCCTGGTCCACTTGATGATATGGAAACAATGCAGTCTGGAGTCATTTAAGTCTGGAGGCCTCTCTAAGTCGAGGAAAAACATAACGATGTTTCCGCCCGGTTTCGAACCGGGGACCTTTCGCGTGTTAGGCGAACGTGATAACCACTACACTACGGAAACTGCACAAGACAATGAAAGGTGTTAAAAGCAAAAAGTTTTGACAGTCTTACTTAAGGAACAGTTTAAAGAAAGTCTCAGACCTTTTCGTATCCAACAAAGGTTGAAAAAAGGCAACTGGACTTGTACATTTTTAGAGACGTTTCACCACCTCATCCAAGTAGCTTCTTCAGTTCTAGGGGTCCATCGGTCTTCTCTGGCTAACATTTGGACTTTGTTATCTTCAAAGGAGTGTCCTTTGTCCTTCAGGTGTAGGTGGACCTCTGACTCGTTTCCTGATGAACTGGCTCTCCTGTGTTGGTACATGCGTTTATGGATGGGTTGTTTAGTTTCCTCAATGTATTTTCTGTACACTCCTCACTGCACTGAACAGTGTCCAACACATTACTCTGTTTCTGTCTGAACCTTCACTTCAAAACTCCACTATTAGTATATTTGCTCATTTTGAGAAATAAGTTGTAGAGACGCCTTGTAGACGGTAAAGGTCATGAAGAGCAACTGGAGAAAAACAGAAATCTCCCCGTCGGGGAATCGAACCTCGGTCTTCCGCGTGACAGGCGGAGATAGGGTTGCCAACTCCCTGAAAAAAAAATAAGGGACACCTCACGCGGGACATGCCGGCCGACCCGATTGCCTTTACGTCTCCTGCTGTGATTGATTTTTTAGCCCCCTTTTTTGTGCGTGAAACTATTTTTATAAGTATTTGTCTTGAACCTGCATTGAATTGGATACATAGCTATTTGTGTGACATGAACACATGGAAAACAAATTATTATCCAGAAATTCAATTTAATAGCCTACTAAATAACAAAATCACCAAACCAGCATCACCAAACCATTGGCTTGTGCCTACAAAACTGAATAATAAACACTAATAATGAAACAATAACAAGATATTGTGCACAGACACAGGTCTCTCCGTCACTCTGCTCTGCTGTAAACCAGGAGAAAACTTTCCTTGTGGGATTCAAGCGTTATCCAATCAGGAGACAGAACGGCAGGAGGAGGCGTAGATAACGACCGGATCACTGACTCCTGCTTTAACAGTTTTGTGAAGACAGAGTTGTAGCTGCCATAATTGACATTTGCGTTGTCAGCGCTGAATGCAGAAACATGATCTAGGGATAAACCCATGTTTTGCAGAGAGGTTTGTATGGTTTTTACTATTCCTTCTGCAGACTCATCTGGATTTTCAATGAAATCTATAACTTTATTGACAACCCCATTCTCTGGTGTGAAAAATTGTACAGCCAGGGGAAACATCTTCCGATTTCCCCTATTTGAGGCGTCGGTGTGAAGAGAGAAGGGTAGTGCTTTCCCACCATTTTTCAATTTTTTAATCACCTCCTCGATTGCCTTAGGTGACAGAACCTCTGTGACAATTGCTTCTGATTTTGTCCTCCCACAGGACACCTTTTTGGCAATGCCAGAGTCATTGAATGCTTTGAGACTCAGCTTAAGAGCACAATCTGCTGAGTTATAGCTCAACCCATGCTTTACAGTGTGGTAGGTATGTGCTACCTCTGCAGCAGTCACCTGTATATTAGAAAAAAGAAAACATTTTTACTACATTGTTTAGAATGAACTGCCTGTATGGTCCTGCAAATTATCTGAACTTATTCATATTTTATTTGTAGCCTACTTCTCTATCATTTGTACATGAAAAAAACGCTGTAATATTAGGCTAGCTATCTTTGTGCTGATATACATTGCAGTTGCTACTTTCCCATATTAAAAAAACAAAAACAAACCCAAAACATTCGTCACATACCTGATCTGCCTCTGGTGTTGCCAGGTGGACAACAAATTTGTTCATGGTTCCCCTCGTACTCTTCTCTTTTACGTTCCTCATGTGTCCACTGCTGGCAGCATGTTGTCTTAAATCTGCGAGTCCACCATGTCCAATGGAAAATATGCGCCGGCACACCGTGCAGTTTGCTTTGTACTCGTTGTCCTGCACTTTTCCCACCCAGCTGTTTTCCTTCTCCCATTCCTCCCGATATTTTTGCATCCTTTTCTTCTTTTTCCTTGGGGGAGTACTTGTCCCATCACTTCTCGACGGTGCACCTGCGCCTCCGCCCCCCAATGCAGTGTCGTCACTCGAGTCGTCACCCATGCTGCTCTGTTGTCTTCCGCTATCTTTTCCGTGTGCAACACAAGGCTCGACCAATGGGATGAGCGTATTCTTGATCGTCATACTCGTGTGTGAATAAGCTGTCAGCTCATTGGTCACAGAGCAGGGCAGGGCCCGAGAACGAGTTTACCGTAAATTTTCATCTAGCGCGCCTTGTTATTCATTTTCCATTGGCTTTTTACTGACTGTTTGTTGGCTCTCAAAGTAATACGGGACAAAGTGCGTCCCGTTCCCACTCAATACGGGACGAGTGTTTTTCCTTCTAAATACGGGACGATTCCGTTTTTCAAGGGACGGTTGGCAACCCTAGGCGGAGATACTGTCCACTATATACTAACGCGCCGTGCTCCTCGTAGTAGATGCCCTCAGAATCGGAAACGGAGAAAAGAGCATTGGCGCACGTCGTTGTCTTTGGGTGCTGCATGTGTAACAGTTACCACAGGTAAGTATGTTGATAGTTTAATATTGGACCAGAATCAGAAGGATCGAGGAAGGACTGTAGAGCCTGAAAGCATGTATTAGCAGAGATACCACACACACTGGATGGTTTGAATTTAGCTGTATTGTGCACAAATCATAAAAAAAACGGTCACAACCTTCCTACCTAAGCCGGCCCAAAATAAAACAAAATAAATCATTTCAAATAATAGCGTCCTCTTTGAAGGTCACCTCCCAAAATAAAGAATAAAGTTCGCTGTCCAACGTGCACTGCTCCTTTTTGGGAAGACACCATCAACCCCCTCACACTCTCCAGCTTCCAAGGTCCAGTAGTTTCCCTCTACTATGGATATATAGGATATGTGGATTTATTTCTGTCACACAGGACACTGAGTCTGTATTGTGTGTGTTATCAGATGCTAAGACGTCTCCACTGGCCAGGCAGTTCTGGAGAACGGATGATACACCCTCCTGCTCCCACTCAGCTGATAAGGTGTGTGTTGTTGTTATGTTATGTCTGGTTAGTTTTTATTTCACAACAGCTCATGGCCAGTGTTAATAATAATCTTCCTTGTATCACTGAAACACCCACTGCCAACAAATCTGCTCAGATCCAACATTTAGTGACTAGTATGGCGTCATGTTTCACTGTTTCAGTATCACTCCCACCATCCAAAGACATGCTCATTAGGTTCATTGGTGTGGAGAGGGAGAGTGAGAGCAGCACCAGGCTGTTTGTCCTTCCACTGGCTATAACTGTATCTACAGTGATGGCGTTTGAGGCACAAATGTTTTATGTTCTGCTTTCTTTTGTTTTATATTAATTTATACAGTTTTAAGTTAAAAGGGATTCAATTCAATTCAGGTTCGAGTCAAACAGTTCAGCTTTGTGTGATGTCTCGTTGGCGCCCTCTGGTGTATCTTTCTAGAAAATGCACTGAAGAATCCATCACAGTGAGCAGGGGCTCTCCCCAGGGCTGCAGTCCTCTTCTCTTCAGCCTGCTCACCCACGGCTGCACAGCCAGACTCTGCAGTATCCACGCTGTCAAGTTTACCAATGACACGGCCGTGGAAGACCTTAAGGACAACAATGAGTCTGTATCCACTAGGAGAGGCAGCTAACAACATATTGCAGACATCATAACCTCTCTCTCAATGTGGATAAGACCAAAGAACTTGTGATATACTTTAGGAGGGCTTACAAACAACAAAATAAAATAAAAATAATTATTTTATTTATAAAAATGATGTGGTTGCATAAATGTGCACGCCATTAAACTAATACTTTGTTGAATCATTTCCCTTTCAAATTGTGACAATGAAAATCAGACAGGTCCTTTTAGAACTATGTGTTTATCATCTGGTAGAGTGTGCATTATTTGACCAACCCATCCGACGCTCAGATCATGTTGACCCTCTATCAGTGACCTGTAGTTGGCATTTTGTTGATCATGGGATGCCAGGCGAAGGAGAAAATCCTCTTGAATACCTTTAAACAACAGAAGGGACAGTAGTAACATTACTGTTATGTCTGTTGTTAACGTTTGATTTGCTTGACTGTGACTCTCACTCTGAGAACCAACAACGCTAGCAGTTAGCTGTACCTTACCCTTTCCTTTTGAAATGTGAAAATGACATAAACAATGGTCACAAATGAAAAACATGAATTCGTTTATTTGATATCCATTCATTTATTTATTGTTGCCAAATGGACAGATCTTTTTATAGTTTCCTCGTTAGCTAGCCTAGCTAGCATAGTTATTGCTAACGTTAGCTAACTAGCAGCTACAGTAGTTAAGTAGATATAATATCATCCTAGCTCCAATTATGTCTTTATTTCCCCATTCTCTACTTTAAGCTATTTTCATAAATAATCTGTAAGATCGTTTGTACCTTCATCTGTGACTGGAGGCCACTGTCTAACATCATCAACCCAACAAGTCATACTGCCTGGCTGTAGCTGTCATCGAGGGGGCGTTATCACGGAGCTTTGTTTACATACCAGGAACAGCTCAGTGATGGCGTCGCCACAAGATGGCAGCCTACACAGGACGCTCGTTCTGTAAAGCCTTTTCTGATTCTGATTCTGATTCTGATTCATGGCATTATTGCGTCATAGTCGACTCGTTCGACCGCACTGCGACTGCGCACAGTGAGGGACGTATTGAGCCGTCGACAGCATGATTGACAGCTACCCATCATTCCCGTTAGCGAGAGTGATGGCATCAAAAAATAAGTTATCTCAGTGGCGCAGAAAACGGAAGAAAAGAAAACAGAGGAAGAAAAACGTTCAAAAGATAAAGGTAAGGTATAGTTTTTTTAATTTTTTTTTTAGCAAGTTTGTTTATTTGTCCTGCTCCCAGCTAGCTAGCCATGGATACATGTTAGCTAGCTAGCTCTGGATAAATGTTAGCTAGTTAGCTTGGATTTCTTTGTCATAAACTCAGCTTTAGTGTTTGCTTCATGAAAGTTGGCTAATATAAAATGAATATGGGCAGTCTGTCCTGAATGACTGACTGCCTCCAGACCCATTTATTCATATTCATATTCATATTACTATTAACATGAGTTGTCTCTTATATATTTGACACTTAACAGTATTATATATTTAGCATTACAGAGTTTAGTGTGTGTTTTATAGGTCTCTAATTAGAAGTGTGCTACTGTTTTATCATTTAAATCAGTATTTTAAAGGTTTGTTTTTTAAAGTGATTTATAAATATGAGGCATTGTGTTTATTATTTTAGACTATTGTGACAGTGGACCGTTTTATTTCTTTAACTAGTCCAGTGTGTAAGATAATGCAGAAAACTTACAAGTGACAACTTTAATTTGGGTAATTGGGTACAAGCTTTAAAGGGACACTGTACCTAACAATATTTAATATAAAAACAGATTCATTTTTATTTTCTGTATTACTGCGACATCACTGCAAAACAATAGGAATATGCGCCAGGATTTATTTTACTGGTTAACCTAAGGAGCCTGGTCTTTATATCGCTTTGATGTTTTGTCCTATGGCACTGCTGCCTTGTATCTTTTGATCAGAGGTTGCGCTAGGCTTTTTCATTGTCTGTCATTTTGACTGACGGGGTCATAAAAATCCCGTCATAACCCATTTTTACCAGTCACTTTAATTTTTTAAAATGATAACAATGACATATTCAATAGTATTCAATTTTCATTCATTTTTAATTAATATTCAGCAGAAGTGGAAAAAAAGATTCGGTTCATATAACCGGCCATCAAAGACGACGAATCCAGACGTCTATTTAACCGGCTCAGTTGAGTCCTACCACTAACAAACTAAGACACTCATTAGCTTATGCACAATACGCAGAGAAACGTAATTTCGCCGACTCACAACAGCTGCTCATGGATCCCGACTTAACCGAGTCAACAGCCACTCACTCGGCCGGCAGATAAACAGAACTTAACAACTTAACCAACTCTTACACTACTAATCAATAGAAACAAGAGATAATTAATATGCTCACTCACCACCAAGTTTGCGGACAACATTAGTCTGAATCTTGTCTGACTTAAAATAACCAAAATATTGCCAAACTGGTGACGTGACCTTTCCTTTTTTATTTACAATTTTCTCTTGTGCTGTCACACTCATATTCTCCTTTCACTACACACCGTTCGTTGTTGTTCTTGCCATCAACTTGGCTTAGCTGGGCCGTGATAGGTCGAGAGGCTAAAGACCAGGGCTGCCCAATTTGGGGCCCGCGGGCCAAAGTTGGCCCGTGACTAATTATTTTTGGCCCGCAGCTCATGCTGATATTTTTAATAACTAAATTATTACTATTTTCCCACTGCCAGCAGTCGGAATATCTCTTTTAATGTTTATTTATTGTTGCACTTCCTCTCCTGACCACAAATTAGCATTGTGTTACATTGGGGGTAGGGGGGCGTTGTTTAGCTCCCGTCAATTCAAATCCGTCCGGAAGCCCATGACCAGAGAGTGAGAAGATGTTGGTCTGGAGGCATGGGCTCCATAGACATGGCTCAATGCATGGGCTCCAGGGTGAATCTGCCTTCAGCCGTCGACTTCCAGGCTGCTCAGCCTCGGAGGCTGCACAAGCGCCACCCTCAACAACAACCAACGCAACCAATCAGAACTCATGCGGCATAGAATCCATTCGAAGCGAGTGAGCGCGACTCGTTTAACACGAAGCGATAAGCGGAGTGAGCCATCGAGTGAACTGATTTAAGTTAGACGCAAACTGCCTTTTGAAGTAATTTAGATATTTAAGCTAATTGATTGCTTCGACTAATGCAAACAAGAGCTAGATTTTCGAATTTACAAATATAATTTTTTGCAAATTATAGCTAACCAAGAGTATACACAGAGTATTTTTGTAAATAAACTGGTTAATTTATGTTAGAAATGTTTTAATTGCAAGTTCCTGCTAGCGTTAGCTTAGCTTGTTTGTTTATTGATACAAAGGGCACTAGCCTACAAGGCTAATTGCAGAGAGTAGTGCCTTGCAGGCTGGTTATTAGGCTAATGATGATTTCATATTGCAATCATGATGATTTCATGATGAAATCATCAAAAAAAAAGAGCAGAAGCTGTTGTCCACTTATATTACTATTTTAAAATGACTGTTAAAGGCAGTAGAGAGTGTAGAGATTTCAGTCTTGTGGGCATGTTTTCCCATGTTGTTGAAGACATAGGCCTGGTAGCCTATTATTATTATTTTTCTGCTTTCAACAAACAGAAGTATCATTCATTTTCAAAATTACTCTGTATGATTGTTTTATTATTTGTTTGCAGAGTTATATCATAGTCATATTTAATTAAATGCACTGCAACATGAATATTTAGTTTTGGCCCGTGACCCTCCACCCTGATCATTTTTGGCCTTCCACTGAGAAGTATTTGGGCACCCCTGCTAAAGACCTTCCTCTGCCTACATCCCCCAGAATAACTTGCAGTTCTGACTCTAGGTTTTCTTTCTATTTTTCTACCTTAGAGAAAAACATCGGTGCCCTGGCGCATATGGGCAGGGCACGTACACATAAAGTGCTGTCAATGACACTGATTGGCTGTGTAAGTGAACCGCATCATATCACCTGTCACTCGCTGAGTTACACTGCAAAACGGTACAGAATAAATTGTCATTTGTTTAATTTCTTTACAGTTCATATTGGAGAATGTGCAAGCAGTGCGCAGTTGCACAAGTGCGCACCTCAGAGGTTAGAACCCGTGACAATGTGGACAAGGAACTCTCACATGCTGCTGAAGATGTCTGTGAAGGTTCTAGTCATCCAGGTCATGGTAATCCAAAAAAGTTTCAAAAAAGGCAACTGGACTTGTAGATTTCAGAGAAGATGTTTCGACACTCATCCGAGTAGCTTCTTCAGTTCTAGGGGACTGGTGGGAAGTCTGAGGTGCTGAAGACACTTCACAATTACCAGGGCTGTTACATACAAGGTATGCAACTCAGGAAAGGCTTCCTTGTACTCCTGCAGGTGTTTACACACAATGGACAGGTCTGTTTCATTTGGACATTTCTTGGCTGACAACTGTTTTACCACAAGGATTTCATTTTTCAGACTTGCGTTGTCTGCCACTGTGCCTGCCAGCACAGCCAGAGGGTGAAACTGGGTTGAATCTAGAAATGCACTAGATTTGGGAGTGAGACTAGATACACCGTAAAAACTGTTACATAAATTCAACTCAAAAAAATGAAGGCAACATTTTCCAACCACTTTTTGCAAGTTTTGTGAACTTCTTGGTATTTTGTGTTGGGAAAAGTCAGTTTTATGCATTTTACTGCTAAAAATTAAGTAAAGTCTACATGAAAAAACAAATAATTTGTTGCTGTAGACCTCTTGACAGCCTCCCTGACCAGTTTCCTTTGTCATCAATGACCAATCCTTTCTCATTTGTCATCCAATGACGGATGTTCACTTCTTGGTACTGTCACTGTCGTGCCATATTTTCTCAACTTGATGATGACTGTCTTCACTGTGTTCCGAGGTTTATCTAATGCCTTGGAAATTCTTCAGTACTCTTCTCCAGACCTTTAACAATGACATCCCCCTGATGTCTTGGAAGCTCTCTGCACACCATGGCTTTTGCTGTAAGTTGTGACTAAGTGTAGCTGCCCCTTGGAATTACTGAAAGGTGGAGAGTCCCGTACTGGTGCTTAAATGTCTTTAATTTTGTACACCGTGAAAACTGTAAGTAATTAATACAAAAAGAAGAAAATTAGTCAACTAAACTACGATCAAACCAACAAACTTTAAGGGGGGTGATTGTTAAAATACAATTAAACATTTGATACAAAGGTCTGAATAATCCAGGACTAAGTCAAACCCAAGGAAAACTGCCACAAAGTAACGCCAGCCAGGAGCCTACAGGAACAACCATGATTACCGCACATGTCCCGTTGTTAAGAATTTAATTCATTACAAGGTTCCGGTTTCCAGCCCCCCCTCCCCTTCCCCTACAACAGGTAAGTAACCAGTCGTTAATGGAAATTGGCTGCACCAGTTTCTGGTTATTAGCATAACAAGCAAGTTTTTTCAGGAGGAGTTACTATTTAAACCTCAGACTTCCTACCAGTCCCCTAGAACTGAAGAAGCTACTCGGATGAGTGATGAAATGTCTTCTCAAAATTTCAAAAAACTTTGTGGATTACCATGGCCTGGATGACTGAGAACCTACACAGACATAACTTTAATACACATAATTTCATGACACCATGTTATCAGTTTCAATTATTTTTTACAGCGTGGTCACCCATCTGAACTGTCACGTCCCCGTCTTGGTCAGCTACTTTGATGGTGAGAGTGAACTGCGCCCAGACTTCCGTCTTTCAAGACCAACTGTTGCCCACCTCATCCAGCTCCTTCGCTCCCCACTAGACCATGGTTGGGGTCATGACCTGGAGGATTTCTTTTCTGGATGGCAAGTGCAACATCTTACCGTGTTGTGTCCAGAGCATTTGCCATCCCGCAATCCACGATCCATGACATTGTCCACAGGGTCACAGAAAAAGTCCTCAGGCTGAGGAACAGGCTAATTTTTTCCCCTCATCTGATCAGCTGCAAACAACCGGTGCGCGATTTGAATGTTTGGCTGGATCGGCAGCGTTTGCCAGGGTTGTGGGCCGTATTGACGGCTGCCACATCCTTATTAACCCACCAGGTGCTGATGCCCAGTGTTATTTCAACAGAAAACTGTTTCACTCCATACAGCTCCAAGGAGTGTGTGACCACCAGTGCAGATTTCTGGACATATTTGTGGGCTACCCTGGCTCTGTCCATGATGCCAGAGTTTTGAAGAACAGTTCCATTTATGTCCAAAAGTTATACCCACCTTCTTGGAGATGGTGGATATATCTGCACCCTCATCACCCCTTACAGGGAGCCTGTCAGAAACCCTGTTGAGGCCAGATTCAACAGACACCACGCCAAGGCCCGTTCCGTGGTTGAGAGGGCATTTGGCATCATGAAGGCCAGGTGACGCTCAGTGTTTTTCAAGGCCTTGGAGGTGAAGCCACCGTTTGCTGTGAAAGTCATCGCCTGTTGTACCATTCTCCACAATCTCTGCTTACAAGATGGAGATATTCTGGAGCCTGTGGAGGAGGCACTTGAGCCAGATGATGGCGGCGATCAGGTCCAGCCAGATTTGCCAGATTTGGCATGTGGAGAACGGCTGCGTGGTCGCATTGCTGCTGCTGTTTCAGCACCAATAAACAATCCTCCAGCTCTGAAAGACCACACTTATTAAGAGACAAAGATACATAAATCAAATCACAATCAATTGTAAATAGGTTAAATTTAGATGTTCTCTCTCTCTTTTCACAAATTTAATTCTCTTCTCTCTAACCTAATTTCACCTGCCACTCTCCTCTGCCCTCTTATCTTCTCATGGTTCAAGTTGTGATTCATGTAAATAGTTTCAGTAGCCTTTGAACTGTTTTATATGTTCTCTGTAATTTTGTTTGTTCAAATGTTCATGTTATAATTTAGTAGTTATGTTGATAAAGAACTGTATTTCAATTGAACACAAAGTGAGACATGTATTTCATTTTTCCACACTTTTTTCGAGGAGGTTCAACAGACTCTCCTCCTCTCTTTTCTCCCTCTCCTCCGCTCTCTTCTCCTGCCTCTCCAACAGGTCAAGAATTGAGTCACGCCGCTGTCTCTTTGGTGGAGCTGGCTCTTCAGAATCTGAGTCCTGCTCAGCACCCTGACACTCTGGCTCTAATGGCACTGAATCAGAGGAGGCTGATGCTGAGACTGGTGGGTTCTCCCCCCAGGCTGAGGCAATAAGACATGGAGGCTGAATAGAAGGCCTCATCCATGAGGGAGAACCACTTCCAGTCTCTGGCAGTGGACTCCCCTGACTCAGTGCCACTCCCTGTTGGTGGCTTCCTCAGCTCCTGCACACTTTGCAATATACACGCATTTGATGTGTGTAATTACTGGTAAAAGTCACTGTACTTTCATCTATACTTTCACAAAATAGAGCTGACATTTCAATGAAAGCGGATCCTGCTCATGAAAGAAAATGTCTGGTGAAAGTGAACATTGGGTAGATGATGTTAGGCAGTGGCCAAAACTTACCGATAAAGGTAATTTACTGACAACATAATGTATTACTGTAAAAACGCGTCAGCCAAATGTAATGTAATGTAATTGAGACGTGTAGCTATAAGGCTAAGCTAATTGATGACAACAATAACACCGAACGTCATTCTACACTAGCTGTGTTGCTAATATGTTCACAATTTACTGACAACAAAATGTATTAATGTAAAAATACGTCAGCCAAATGTAATGTAATTAAGACATGTATTAATTGATGACAACAATAAAACCGAACGTCATTCTACACTAGCTGTGTTACTAATATGTTCACAAGTTGCAAATAACTATTAGCCACAACCAGTTGTAGCAATAAAATATCCTACATGTTCTTACAGATATTCACGATTATTTTATTAATCATCTGGCATGCGATGAGCTTCAGAACCTAAACTACAGGGCATTGATTGAAGGTCAGAATTGCATGAGCTTCGGATGGATTGGCCAGATACTGCATACCATCACAGATGAGCTCATCACATTAAAGGTGTCGTGAGATTTTCACAGGCAGTGAACTCATACCATAACGTGTCAGTAACAATACAGAGAGAAAACGGCAAAGTTCTCGAAGTAGTGTGTGACTGCATGGCCGGCCGGGGGAAGTGTTGTAGCCATACAGCAGGGTTACTGTACAAAACTAAAGATGCGACAACAAGAGGGTTCACAAGCTTGGCCTGCACAGGCACAGCATGTGCCTGGAACAGCTCCACCTGTGACAATGTAGTACCAGAGACAGTGGAAAACATGCAAACACAGCACAGTGGCTCCGGAAAATCCATGAGTGTAATTTCTACTGCATTTCTGACGGATGACAATGTTATTGCACATTTTTCAGCACCAGAAATGGTTGGCCTATCTATGGTTCTTTTATCATGTGTTGACTGCTCAACCACACGCTGCACACGCTGAAACAGATCCACCCAAAGAGCACACAGTGTATGCAGAACAAAAATGCACACTTTGCAACACAACATTTAAAAATTACATACAATGTAACAGGGAACAGGACATGCAGAGGTTAGAAACGGAGACCAAGGGCCAGAATAGTCAGCTGTGGCTGGACCAGAGAAGAATTAGAATAACCAGTAGTGAGGCATCGGGAGGTACCAAAAAAGACAGACCCAACAAACTGGGTAGAAAGAAAACTTAACACAAGGTTTTCAGGAAATGAGGCTACTAGGTACGGTCAACAAGCTGAGCCTTTGGCTAGACAATGTTTTGAGCAGACAACAGGGCTTACAGTGGAAACTACAGGCCTGGTTGTGCATGATCAAGAAAATTGGCTTGGTGCCAGTCTTGATGGAATTATTGACACAGATACTATTCTTGAGATAAAGTGTCCCACACCAAAAAAGCTTGAAGTACATGGTGGCAGTCTGCAAAAAAATGATAGATTCGAACAAATACAGATGTTAGATTGATTGATGGAAAGTACGTTCTGAGGGAAACAGCATCTGGGTTAGGGTACTACTATCAGGTCCAGGTGGCAATGCACTGTGCAAAAAAAAAAAAAAAGAATTGTAAATTTATGGTGTGGACCCCAAAGGAAAATGTGATGATAGATGTACCCTACAATGAAGAGTGGACAATGAACAAAGTCTGCCACCTGAATAGGGTGTACTTTCAGCATTTGCCAGCAGTAGCAACAAGCATAGCACACGACAATCTGTGGGCTCAAGTAGCTATTACACCTTAATGTGCTTTCCCATGACAACTTAGCAGTAATACACAGATCAAGAGTTCCACATTTGTCCACTGTTTACAACCACACATGTTAATTACCTGCATTGCATTGTTATGGCAACTTTATACACTTATCAAGAGTTTACAGTTGAAACCTGTACATTGTAACTATTTGCGATTGCTGTCTGGTTGCTTTGTTAGATTTTCTGTTGAATTTTCTGTTTGAATACTTGGTATACTGTGACCTGCTTTTTCAATACTTATTATACTTATGTTATACTTAGTATTTTATTTAGCTGTTTCTAAGTTCCAATGCCAGTTTCTAAGTTGATCTCAAACTGACCTGCCTTTCAACAGGGGAAACATTTTTTTAAATAAATACCCTTTGTGATTGAAGCAGTCAAGGGTTTTGCAGGCTTTGATGAAGACAAAAACCTCTACAAAACTCCATCGCTGGCTCTTAAACTAGGTCATAGTCTCAAGAAGATTGCAGATATTCTTGAGTGTGTAGCACACATGGCTGAGTCTGTCGACAAGAACTTTCTTGAGAATCTGAAGAGGGCCAGGGGTCTTTTTGACAAAAAGTGGGATGTGTGTGTCATCATGTGCCCTACAAAGTCCAAAAGAGGCAAAATGGAACACACCCCAGCTCCTTCCATTTACTGACGACGTTAAAAAGATGCACATGCACCTTAATAAGTGCAGAGAAGAATATCAAGACAAGTTAAAGACAAAACCAAACTGGTTTTGTTTAATCGCAGAACAGAGGGTGAGGTTTCCAAGATGCCTCTAAGAGCATTCACCCTAAGAGACACTAGTGGAGTGCATTCAGAACCTGGCAGAGGGACTATCGGAGCTGGAGCAGAAGCTATCCCAGATGACAATCCCTTTTTCTTTTCAAGACCTGAAGCAGATACTCATTTACGGGGATCAGATGCTATCAGACAGATTGCGAGGGAATGTGGTGCGAAACATCCTGAAACTTTGTCCTCCACGAAGCTCAGAAAGCAGGTGTCCATACTTTCTACAGTCCTAAATCTTGTGGATAATGAGATGGACACACTGGCAAATTTTCTCGGCCATGACATCCGGGTCCATCGGCAGTACTACAGATTACCCGAAGGAACACTGCAGTTAGCCAAAGTCAGCAAAGTGCTGATTGCCCTTGAACAAGGCCGGTTGTCAGATTTTATAGGAATGACCATGGACCAAATCCAGCTAGATCCTAAAGGTAAAGGACATATACATGACGCATTTAGCTTTATTTTATGAGTAAATGTAATATCTGTATTAAGCAGGGTTTTGTTAATCTTCTTGGTTTTCAGAGGAAGTCCCTGAAGTTTTAGACAGTGATCTGGATTCAACACTGTGCTCCCCATCATCAGGTAGGTAGTGCCATTTTCTGTTTTCACCTTCCACGTGTATGCCTATTTATTAACTTTATTGTCTTTGGTTTCACCAAGGATCTTCAAGATTGAGAAGTAGAGAGCCGATCCCTGATGAGTCTGATGATGAATGTACAGCTATTGGTATCCCAGTTTGCTAAATATCAGATTTCACAAACACTGAGGAGCAATTATACAGATTTATTATTATTCTATATTCCAACAGTATCCTCAACACCTCAAAGAAGAAAGCAAACAGTTGAGACTGACAGTGATGATCCTGAACCAGGTATTTGACATATCAAAAAATAATGTAATGTACTACAATGAAATGTCAGTTTAGATCATCAGTGTCTAACTTATGTTAGTTCAAAGGCCACGTACAGCCCAATTTGATCTTAAGTGGGCCAGACTCGTAACATAACAGCATAATAACCTATAAATAATGACTCCAAATGTTAACCTTTGATTTGGTGCAAAGAAGAACAAGTACATTATGAAAATATTTTATTGCTCTCTGCCATTTAGTTCTTTGGGTTCATTGGGTACTCTATTGAAAATGAATGCATCCGAATGTGACAGTCCTCCTCTAAATCTTGTCTTCTTGAAGGTTCACATTTTCTTCAAATAACAGATGTTGATTCAACTGTGGTTTCATGTTGGAGGCTGTGGTTTGTAGTACTATTGAACTGTTTTGTGTTGACCCAATATTTTTGTGTTATTTTGACAATCCTATTGTAGTAAGTGGGCTAGGCTAAATAAGAGACGCATTTTGTGTTTAATTCACTCCAGCCAACAGCACCACAAACTGGTAAACTAAAATGGTTTTACAGGTATCTTTCTGATGCTGTTTCTACATCAGCTGAACATTAGAACAGTCATGAAGGAGGATTAAGTGCAGGACTGTGACATAATCACTGGCAAGTGAGTTTATGTCATCATTAACATGTTGTATTAATAAGCTCACTGTTAATTATTTGAACAGGACCCTCAGCACTTCAAATGAGACAGGACACTGATGAGTCTGACAGCGACACCCCTAAACCCGGTATTTGACATCAAAAATGACAGAAGAGGCGACCTAGATTTGCCAAAGCAAATGTAGCTGACATTCACATAATGATTTCTTTCAGAATGTGAGAAAATTGGCACATTTTTGACTATAGTTTAAACAGTCTTAAACCACTCACGAATAATGAATATTGCAGTGTAGGCATTTTATTAATTTGATCTGGATGAACCGGATACATACAGTAGTCTAGAAGTCATGTCATGCCATTATGGGATATTAAATGGTACAAGATCTTCCAGTCACTTGCTATTTCTGTGATAATAGGGTCAGTGTAGATTAGGGCTGCACAATTAGGGCCAAAATGATAATCACGATTATTTTGATCAATATTGAGATCACGATTAATTATCATGATTATTTGTTTATTCACCCAAAACAAATTTTATTGTCACATAGTCTATTTTAACTGTTTTCACATCCATATTTTGCACGCTAAACCCATAATGCTTCCACACAATGGACGACGATCCGATTCTCGGGACCCTTGGCTTCGGCCTCTGCTACGTTAAGACATTTTTTGTTTTCTTTGTTAAGATTGTTTATTTAAGTACACCCGCCGATAGGGGGGGACAAACGGGTCTGCTGTCCCGGGCCCAGGGTAGTGGGGGGGCCCAGAACTGGACTCTCATTAAATTATGGAATAATTAAAAAAAAAAAAATATATATATATATATTAAAATAGGCCAATTTGCGGTAAAAAAAAAAACATAATATCTGAGTTACATAAAAGCTTTTTATTTGTTTTCTTCCTAATTGTCCTTGAAATAGTGGTCAAGAACCCCCCATTCCCAACACAAAAATGGTTTGGTTGCCGTTTGAGTTCCGTACGCTCAAAATGTCCGGTCAGCACAAGTCCGATGCTCAGAAAAGGAAAGTAAAGAGAAGAAGAAACTAGAGGCAGTTTTCTCTGCAGGTGGACGCCAGTCACGTGAGTGTAGGTTCTGTCCTTCGGCAGGAAGATGACTTCAGTATTGTGAAGCCTGTTGGCTTCTTTCCAGGAAGTTTAATTCTTTGAAAATATTTATCAAATATAATCAAATGTCCTGATTATGTATTTTTGAATTCCGGGATTGGAATCCCTTCTTATGAAGGGGGATGTGACGGCCACCTGCCACAAGGGCCTGTGTTTGTGTTTTCCCCACGTTCTCTTGAGGGCGGTCGGGTACATCTAATTAAAAATAATACAATATATGACAAGGTAGTCTATAGCAGTGGTTCTCAACCTTTTTGGGGTCCCGGACCCCCTGCCTATTTTTAATCGACCCTGAGGACCCCCACACCCAATCTGAGGGGTGGGGGTGCAATTCGATAGAAACAGCAGAAACTGCATTTTAAATTGCATTATGGCATTTATTCACTCTTTGAGCCAGATATAAAATAATACTTCAGTTGTAACTTCCAGAAAATAACAGGATATTAATGCAGCATCTTCTTAACATTATGTAACTTTTCAGTAGCTTTCAGATATGGAAACAAATCAGAATTTTATACAGTACCTTTCAGAAATATAACGTAATACAACAGATGTTTTTATGCACTCTTCAAGAACAAAAACAAACATAAGTATGAAATCTCAATGAATATTGTATGATTAAGTCGTAGTTTTATAGAGAGGCAGATGGCATGTGTGTTATCAAAGCAAAGCATCCTCATTTTCTGTTTCTGTGTCACTTGGGTGTGGTGTGTTGAGGTGTGCTGTGTAACTGTTAGTGAGAGACTTACACTTGTCTGCCACTCAATAGTTTCTGTAACCTGGGTTGGATAGTGGCAACCACTGTAACGATACTTCTCTCCAGTTGAAAGTGACCTCACACAAGTATGTCGACCCAAATGGCTGCAACTGGTACGCGGCCTCTTTTGCAAGCTCCGGGTACTCCTTCTCCACACAGCACCAAAACTGTGTCAGTGATGCCTCTGAAAACTTCAGTCTGAAGCCACTGTCTGAAGACAAGTCAATGAGGCTCTCATGGAATTGTTCTGGTGCTGTATCCATGCTGCTGTGCATGAATGGCCTGCATATCCAGTCAAGTTTAGTTCACACTTCCTCAATGTCTGGGAAGTAGGATTCAAACTCAGCTGTCAGTTTGGCCAGGAGCCTTTTTAACATTTTCAAAATGTTCTGCTTCATGTTCTCTTTCATGTCAGCTATCCAAGAATTAAGGAGAGGGAAATTACTGACATCCCCCTTTTCAATTCAATTCAATTCAATTCAATTCAATTTTATTTATATAGCGTCAATAACAATACAAATCGTCTCAAGACGCTTTACAAGACCCGGCCTGAAACCCCCAGAGCAAGCCTGAAGGCGACGGTGGCAAGGAAAAACTCCCTTTTAACAGGAAGAAACCTTGAGCAGAACCCAGCTCATATGGAGGGACCCATCTGCCTAAGGCCAGCAGGGTACAGACAGAGAAAGAGAACAGCAAGATAAACGTACATCTGTCATAAATACACATATCTGACTAAAGCATACAAGTTGGATGCTATGATTCAAACTAATGATGTTACATGACAGTTTGAAAATATAAGGGGAATCATCGGCAGGTTGGAGAATTGTTCATTCAGGTAGGAGTGGATAACAGCAGGATTCCATGGAGACTGGGCAGGCTGATGAGACCACGACAACAGATGTAGTATGGAGCTCCACAGGAAACACTCAACTCCAGGCCAGAGATACTCGGAAGAAGGGAGAGCAGCAGTAAACATTCTACATAGTAATAGCACAGAATTGCATGACTAGTAGCAGATAGGAATTTAGAGGGCAGGAGCTCTGTGCCAGAGAAAAAGAAAGTGTAGGACACGAGAGTGGAGAGAGAAGAAAGAAGGAGAACATGTGTTTGTTGCATTGTCCCCCAGCAGCCTTGGCCTATAGCAGCAAGGGATGGTTTAGTCCAGCCCTAACTATAAGCTTGATCAAAAAGGAAAGTCTTAAGCCTGACCTTAAAAATAGAGAGAGTGTCTGCTTCACGAACCCAAACTGGGAGCTGGTTCCACAGGAGAGGAGCCTGATAGCTGAAAGCTCTACCTCCCATTCTACTCTTTGAAATTCTAGGAACCACAAGTAGGCCTGCACTTTTAGACCGAAGTGATCTGTTGGGATGATATGGTACAATGAGGTCTTTAAGATATGATGGCGCTAGGCCTTTGAGGGCCTTGTATGTAAGGAGGAGGATTTTAAATTCTATTCTAGACTTTAAGGGGAGCCAGTGAAGAGAAGCTAAAACTGGAGTAATATGATCTCTCTTGCTAATTCCTGTCAATGCTTTCACACCTTCTCAACCAGAGTTCAGTTTTCCTCATGAATGTAGAAACTTTATCATACATCTGAAGAACAGTTTTGTCATTACCTTGCAAGCTTGTGTTCATCTCATTCAGACGGCCAAAAACATCAGTGAGGTAAGCCAGAATCAGAATCAGAATCAGCTTTAATGGCCAAGTATGTACACATACAAGGAATTTGACTCCGGTAACTTTTCTCTCTAGTAAAGTACAGCTTAAATAAGTGAAATAAGAATAGAATAAAATAAAACACAATAAAATAAATCTCACTCTGTACATATAAAATATAGGATAATATATACACCAAACCGGGGTTATTGTACAGTGAGTATATACAGTGCAGAGTCATTGTCTATTGTTCATGTGGGTGGTCTCCCACTCTGTGACTCTCAGAGTTCAGCAGAGCGACAGCCCGGGGGAAGAAACTGTCCTTGTGACGGCTGGTTTTGGCGTACAGTGCTCTGTAGCGTTGGCCTGAGGGGAGGGGACGCACATCCTGTTTGCAGATTCTCAGCGCAGGCAGGGGGTCGGGTGTGGTTTGTGGTGCTGCTAGGCCTTTTGTGATGGAGATATAGGCCCAGAAATATTTGGACAGTGACACAATCTTTATGATTTGGGCTCTGCATGCCATCACATTGGGTTTGAAACGAAACAACTACAACAGACTTGAAGTGCAGACTTTAAGGTTTAATTCAAGGGGTTGAACAAAATATATGATTAAACATGTAGGAATTGTAGCTATTTTTATACAAATGCTCCTCATTTGAGGGGCTCAAAAGTAATTGGACAAATAAACATAACCCTAAGTAAAATGTTACTTTTCAATATTTTGTTGAGAATCGTTTGAAGGCAATGACTGCCTGAAGTCTGGAACACATGGGCATCACCAAACGCTGGGTTTCCTCCTCTGTGATGCTTTGCCAGACCTTTACTGCAGCTGTCTTCAGTTGTTGCTTGTTTGTGGGTCTTTCTGCCTTAAGTTTTGTCTTGAGCAAATGAAATGCATACTCGAATTGGTTGAGATCTTGTGACTGACTTAGCCATTGCAGAATATTCCACTTCTTTGCTTTAAAAAACTCCTGGATTTCTTTTGCATCATTGTTCATCTGTACTGTGAAGCACCATCCAATCAGTTTGGCTGCATTTGGCTGAATCTGAGCAGAAAGTATAACCCTATACACTTCAGAATTCATCCGGCTGCTTCTGTCTTTTGTCACGTCATCAATAAACACAAGTGACCCAGTGCCATTGGAAGCCATGCATGCTCATGCCATCACACTGCCTCTACCATGTTCTACAGAGGATGTGATGTGCTTTATCATGAGCTGTTCCAATTCTTCTCTAACCTTTCTTCTTCACATCATTCTGCTACAGGTCGATCTTGGTCTCCTCTGTCCAAAGAATGTTGTTCCAGAACTGGGCTGGCTTCTTTAGGTGTTTTTTGGCAAAGTCAATTCTGGTCTTTCTATGTTTGAGGCTGATGAATGGTTTGCACCTTGTGGTGAATCCTTTGTATTTACTCTCGTGAAGTCTTCTCTTTATGGTAGACTTAGATACTGATACACCTAGTTCCTGGACAGAGTTCTTCACTTGAGTGGATGTTGTGAAGGGGTTTTTCTTCACCATGGAAAGGATTCTGCGATCATCCACCACTGTTGTCTTCCTTGGATGTCCAGGCCTTTTTGAGTTCCCATGCTCACCAGTGCACTCTTTTTTTCTCAGAATGTACCAGTCTGTTGATTTGGCCTCTCCTAACATTTCTGCTCTCTCTGATGGATTTCTTCTTTTTTTTCCAGCCTCAGGATGGTCTGTTTCACCTCCACTGAGAGCTCCTTTGACCGCATGTTGTGTGTTCACAGCAACAGCTTCCAAATGCAAAGGCCACACCTGCAATCAACTCCAGACCTTTGAACTACTTAATTGATGACAGGTTAACAATGGAAGAGCCCATGCAGCCTTGTTATTGTATTTTTGCAGCCCTTTGAGTCAATTGTCCAATTACTTTTGGTCCCTTGAAAAAGAGGAGGCTATGTATTAAAGAGCTGTAATTCCTAAACCCTTGCTCCAATTTGGATGTGAATACTCTCACATTACAGCTGAGAGTCTGCACTTTAAGCCCATATTGATTGTATAATTTTACTCTGCATATGTTTTCGTAAACAGCTAAAATAACAAAACTTGTGTCACTGTCCAAATATTTTTGGGCCTAACTGTACATCATCAATGGGAATTTATTGTTTTTATTGCAGGATGGCATCTTCTTACTGTGGGGAATGTTTTTGACAGTATATCGTAAACGATGAAATATTGCACATCCCCATCCGTAGAATAACAGACAATGAACTGGCAGACAGTTACCACACTATTTTCCTGTAGGGTTGCCATTATGTTACTGTAACATTAACATATTTTTACTGTCACTAAAATTTACAGATTTGTACTGTTATTAAAAAACAAAGATTACTTTCACAATACTTAGTGACAATACAGTCAACTGGTTTGTTTAAAAATCCATTATCAGTCTTAACAAAATCTACAAACTGTGCTTTGTGAAAGAACAGATCAGCATGTAATTGCACTGTGGAAAAAAGGAAAAGAGAGAGCTTCTTAATGGACTTTGACTTTTATTTGAACATGAACTTAGAAAGTTCAGAAACAGGAAACAAATAAGTCGGCAAAGAATAACGGATTCAGACCTTCTACCCTGTAAGGGAGAGAGAAAGAGGGTGAAACTGAGAGGGAGAAAGAATTAAAGCAATAAAACAAGCTGGTGTATTTGTGTGCATGTGTAATGGGATTGAATAATCTCACCATTTTAAATGTCCCACTGTAGGTCCATGAGTCGTCTCAGCAGAGTGGATACATGTGGGTTGACTGTTGTCCTCTTTTTGCCGGTGGCGTTGCCGTTTTTTTTGTTTTTTGTTTGTCATGTCCAGACTTGGTGCCTCACTCAGGATTTATACTAATGGAGCGCCTGAAAAATTGTAGTGTCTCTTCAGACACTGTAAAACTCAAGTTGTATAACTCACTATCATCTGTGAAAATGTAGCTAGCTACTGAATCATTCTGTCAGACCATGCACATATTCAGTAGGCTGATGAAAACATCGCCAATATACTTTGCACCAATTTACAAATTAAATAAAACTGTTACTCACCAAATAATTTGCTAGATGGTGATGGATAAACACTCTCCCGCCATCATCTCCAACACACTTTAGTAACTGTCTTCTGTCTGGTAGAAGTCCTCTGTCTTAATAAATTAAGGGTGGTCAGCCCTCTTCAGGATCTCTGTCTCCGTCTGAACTTTCTGTGTCGTTAAAAGTGCCGCTCTTGTCCCATGTCTCCGTCTCTGTATCGGCGGAGAGGTTGTGCCTCTCTGAGTAGTTAGGCAATCATGTACTGAGTGATGGCTCTCAGTGCGTATAGCATCTCCCCTCCATGATTAGTGGATTTATGTGTATCCATTCTAATATTTTAGTGGAGTCCAACTCAACGGGTGCACTGGAGTTTCACTTGGCTCTGGACAGACTCAGAGTCTGGTTCATCGGAGTCCTCGTACGGAACTCTCTTTCGCAGGCGGCTCGACCTTCTCTGCGTTGCTGCTGTTCAGTAACGCCACCTCAGTCACCTGACTGGGGTGAAGGGATCTCCTGGATCGCAGTACCATCTGCATAATGCAGCAGTACCACTCACATTTGTCTGCAGTTCTGGAGAGAACTATGTTAAGGCTAAGGTAAAGCTGTTATATAGACAATATAGTCCCATACTTAAAAAGTTTTGTGGGACTTTTAAGTGTCTATGTAAGAT
The DNA here is from genome assembly GCA_005024645.1 of Planiliza haematocheilus. NCBI lineage: Eukaryota > Metazoa > Chordata > Actinopteri > Mugiliformes > Mugilidae > Planiliza > Planiliza haematocheilus. The sequence continues at coordinate 36,314 of SRSE01000504.1, forward strand.
TTTTTATTTTATTTTTTTCTCATTGAAGGAGGTTTGTGTCGTGTTCTTTCAGGTAACAGCCTTTGTTCTCAATTGTGTTTGGATGCCAAAGTTTGTAATATATGTAATTAATCCAGTCAACATTCTTATTAGCTGTAGACCACCAGAAAAGCATTGATTCAAATCCTGCAGCTATCTGATCTCTAGCCTTAAATTCATCTGGGACTCCACGGGGAACTCCTATCCCATCAAGATAGATGTGGGGGTCGAATGCACCTCTAGGGCGTGCGATGTCACGCTTGGAGCGGTGGACGTGAATCTGAGAGAGGTCAATCGGACCTTGTAGGGAAGGAAGGATTACAAAGGGAGAGACCAACTGGATCAGCGCACAGACACCGGTCCAATTTGTCGGGAGCATAGGGTGCAATACTTTTCCCCCACACCACCACCATAGGTCAGCACGTGCCGTTTTATGGAAATTTACATCACCGAGGCTGGATCGTCCTTTCGTGTGTTTTGGATTGACATAAAAGGTTTTGTAACAATATTCCATCGGCATATTACCTAACACGACGCTCGGAAAGATCTCAGATTGACTTCTATTTATGCATGTATAGTTACCCGATGAGGGAGTGAAGTAAGGAGGGTTGACCTGTGCAACTGGTGGATAGCTGTTGTGGAGGTGATGACAGGACTCGTCCAGAGTAGCCACAGAGAGGTTCTGGAAGAGTTGCAAGATACAGTTAACTGGACCCATATTAAACCCTGAGGAGTCCTTTGGTATTGCAGTCCAGGGGCATGGCACGGTAACTGCAGCCGGTCGCGCTACTGAACATACGTAACAGTTAGTTCGGTTTAGAGTTAGAGCAGTATACTGTACCCAGTCAAGCCAAGTGTTAGACTCTGTAAAGCCAGTTTCTATAGCCACTGTTCGCCGGAGACTTTGAACTGTAATTGGGGAGACAACATCAGAATTAGAAGTGACATTTGACGGTGTGACCTTGATAGCAAAGCGCTCCAAAGGATCTCTGGAGCCAGCAACATGCATTCCCATAACATATACCCCAGTGTCAGAGGATCGTGCTCCTCGAAGAGTAATAATTACTGGGTTACATCGTTTAAAAGCTTCACAATTGACAATTGGATTCTGGGTGATTATAGACATGCGATGTTTAAGAGGGGAGTCAACGCTATACCCCCAATCAGAACCTGTGTTTACAAGTACATAGTCCCAGCGTGTACAGCCACAGGCACTTATGCCATATCGACTTCCCTTTTCACTACCCATTGTCTTCCAAGGGCAGCTAGAGCCAGCCAAGCAAATATACTTCTGGTAAGTAGTCCATTGTGCATGCTGAGTCCCGCAATTCAGGATGGAACAGACATCTAACTTTACCACACAATCCATACCTTGAACACAATGGATGACGACGAAGCCGGGGGCATCCGCCCTGGACACAGATCGCTTAGAAACATTTAGTGGTGTGTCGGCTGGATGGGTTGTTGTGGAGGTGATGGAGGTAGGTGCGGGGTCTTTGAGTTCCAGCCACAACCAAGGGGTGATTATGACGACAGACAGAATCAGAAGAATGCAGGTCGTTCCTCGCAAACCACAGAACCCAGGAAGTCTGAAGGGGTGCCAGGGGCGTGGTCTTTCCATTTTGTTGTGCCTCTCGGTCAATGGCAGGAAGAGCTCCGTCTCTAGTGGGAGGTGTCTAAGCTCATTGTCGGCTCGGGGACCCGTTTGCAGTGGGTGGCGTGTATCCACGTGGCCCTGTCAGCAACCTTCACAGCCGTGTAGGTGGTGAGGAGGATCTGGTACGGTCCCAGCCAGCGCTGATGCCTCCACGTTTTTCTCCCGAAGTTCTTGATGACCACGTAGTCCCCAGGTTTGAATGGATGCAACGGGGTCTCAGCAGAGGGTGGTAGGGTTGCCTTCACCTGTTCTCTTATTTTGGACAGACATTTTGTTAGAGAAATACAATAAGTTATCAGATTTTCTTCACAGAGGGTGGTTTCCATTGGGGGTCCCGGAGGACCCACCCCAACGTTCGGAGTTCCTGCAAACAAGATCATCAAAAGGGGACAGGTTACATCGCGTGCGCACTCGCATTCTCATGTACATAAGCACAATAGGCAGACATTTTGGCCAGCTGAGGTTGGTGTCTTGGCAACACTTGACCAATTTTTGTTTCAAGATGCCGTTTTGCCTCTCTACAGCACCCCCCGATTGTGGATGGTAGGAGCAATGTGCTTTGAGGTCAAATTTAAGCTGTGCAGACAGCTGCTGTATGGCTTCATTAACAAAGTGAGAGCCATTGTCGGAGGACAGTTTTTCAGGGATTCCCCATCTGGGAATGATTTCTGTCAACAATGCTTTCGCCACTACCGCGGCGGTTGCATGTTTGGCTGGAAACGCTTCAATCCATTTTGAGAACATATCCACCATGACCAGGCAGTATTTCTTACCTTCGCTTGGGGTAAGTTCAATAAAATCCATCATATTTGAGGAATCTGCGATGTTTCCAAAGGGCCTAAAATCATGCGCAACCCCAAAGGTGTGATGGGAATCAGTGTAGATATTAATGGACTTCCCACTGGCCAGTTTACACGCCTCAGTCAGGGCCACAATTTCTGCTGCCTGTGCAGAGTAATGAGAAGGCAGAGGTGATGAACAGACCACAGAAACATCATCAACAGCAAAGCCGGCGTGGGCCGTTCCTTGCTCAGGATCTCTGAAAGCAGAACCATCAACATAAAAGATGAGATCAGGATTAGTCAGAGGGGTATCCTTTAAGTCTGGTCTTGGAGTGCAGGTGTGCTGGAGTTCTGCAAAATACGAGTGAGGTTCGCCATCATCTGGCAGAGGCATGAGAGTAGCAGGATTAAGGACAGAACATCTGTTAACCTGGACATTTGGAAGCCCTAAGAGTGTGGTGTGATATCTGAGCCACCGTGCTGGCATGAAGTGTGAGGTCAATAATAGCAGAATTCACAGCTTGTAGGTCTTGAACAAAATGCCACTCAGTGGGCTGGCCTGCTGAGCGGATCTTTTTCACTGGAAAAATGGGAGTTTGTACAAGGGAATTTTCGCATGGTATTATAATACCTGCTTTGAGAAGGGGTTCAAAAACAGGAGTAATGCCATCTATTACTTCTTTGCGCAAAGGGTACTGGCGCTGTTGAGGCCTGTACACAGATTTGGGGGTAATTTGAACCGGTTCACAATTTCGTATAAGGCCGACATCATGTTTGTGCGCTGCCCATAATGTACTTGGGACTTGTGCGAGCAGCGGAGAGATCTGCATGTGTGTGTGCAGCAGATAGAAATGTGGAAGTGGACACTCGTCTGCGCAGATCATCAACTAAATGAGTCGCTCGCTGACAGTGAGCTCTCATTACGAGAGGATGTCTGTGAGCTTGAAGAGAGAAAGAGAAAAAAGCTCCTGCATGTGTGGGTGAGGGAACCCAGTCGTTTGCTTCTTTACACCGTCTTACAAATGAACCTAAATCATACCACTGTTCAGATGGAGCTTTAGAAAGTGAAATGTGTGGATAAGAGTTACAAACATCGTAGAGTTTCTTCTGAGCGGGTGTGAGTGCCACTGCTGCAGCACTGCATATGCCATCAGTGTAGATATCAGTGATTGTCAGTTGATCATTCGAATCTTTAAAGAATTTCTTTTCATACTCAGAATCTGGGCCTCCTTTGCTTACAAAGGAGGTACAATGCAAGTTTTCTGGTTTCATGCACTCTGCAGAGGCGGTGATCAGGGGGGCGGCTGTGGCAGTTAAATATTTTGAGGAGTCATGGTTTATCCACCACTGATAAGCATACAGCGGTGTGTTTGGGCTGACCTTTACTCCAGTGAAAGGAAGAGATTCGTCTGTTTCTGATTTGGGACGAGTCACTTGCATTCCAGAGGGGGTGCAAGTCAACACAATACCGAACGCACACATCAGGTCTCGGCCCAAAAGATTCACCGGACACATGTCAGACATCAAAAAGGAGTGTTTGGTTTTACAGGTGTTCCCTTCAAAAACCCAGGAGCAAATAGCTGGCTTGCTATAATTTTCTTTCGTACGGGAACCACAAGCACTCATAGAGAAAGTATAGCGACCGCTAGGGGCCAGGGATATTTCAGAGGTTCTTAGCACCGAGTGTGTTGCCCCGGAATCAACTAAGAATTCTATGTCCTGGCCTTGGATTTTACACGTTATTATGGGCATTTCTTTATAGGCTGAGGAGGACACACATGCATATGTTCCCTGCTCTGGGGGCTTCTCTAACTCCCTTATCTTATCCTGTACTAAGCCAAGCGTTGTATCAGTGCGAAGCAGCTTTTCATTGCAAGAAGCGTGTGTGGGTGTTGTTGTGTGTGTGGTTACATTACCAACTCCTCTCTGTGGTAGTCAGTCCGAGGCAAAGGAGGTCCGTTGGAGTTGATTGTCCCGCCCGCCTCTGCGATTTCCCCTGTCATTCCCCCATGGCACCTCCGGACAGCCTTTGGCCCAATGGCCATCTTTCCCGCATGCGAAGCATTTGTTAGGGTCATACTGGCTGTAACTGCGGCCATATTCTCGTCCTCGTCCTCTGCCTCTGCGTCCACGTCCCCTGTTTAGCCTGTTGAATGGGCGCTCATCCAGATGAGCCAAGGCCAGCTGAGCACTGAGGGTGGCTATATTCATCTGTTTAGAGGCCTTATCTTCCTATTCTTTTTCTTTTTTCTTTTTCATCCTCTCTGTCTTCCTCTTTGGGTGGAAGCGGAGGGAGAGAAGGCGCTCCAGGCTGAATCAGGAAGGGGTTTTGCAAGTGTTGCTGTCCGAAGTATGGTGGAGGTTGTTGTCCTTGTTGTCCGTCAGATAGGTGATCAGGCAGGGCGTAGTCGTCTTTTTTGCCTCGGACCCCACCGGACAGAGAGGGAAAAAGAGAAATGGGAGAGTGTGGTGTATCAGTACAAGCATTTTCCTCTGTCTTCCTTCCCTTTTCCTTATCTACCTTCGGTAACATTTTTCCTGTCTTTTTCCTGTCCCTACATTCCGCTTCAGTCATCCACTGTTCAAGACATCTCACATTTTCCTCTATACGTTCCAACGACTTCCTCCTGATCCTTCTTTTCGACTTAATGTCTTCCTCTTTCTTTTTAAGACAAGTTTGCAACTGTTGCAATTGTTTCATACTAAAACTCCCTTGATCTGGGAAACCACATTCCTTTATCCAATATTGAACACAATTTAAACTTGTTTCCCCATATTTCTTTCTCATAATATCGAAAATTGGACCCCGGAGTTCGGTTGGCTTGTTCTTACTTCCATTAGACCCCATGGTGTCTATTCCTTAAGATTATCAGGCGTCCCCAATCAATCTGTGTAAATTTCTACCTTTACACCGGTTTTTCCAGGTTGGTACCCCGGATTTTAAGAGTTACCCAAGCTCTTTACCGGACCTGGCGAGTCCCTGACTCCTTTTTCTTACTTACTTATCTTCTCTTTCTCTGGGTTTCTCCAGGTTGATACCCCGGTTTTTTAAAGAGGACACTATCAACTCTTTACCGGACCTGGTGAGTCCTCAAAGGGGACTCCCTTTAAGTAAGTTTGGAACGTAAGAACAAAGCAAACCGAAGTCACAAACCAAATTTAATTGTTCTGTATTTCTTTTACCCTTTGTAAAAAAATAAAATAAAAAAATAAAAATAAAAAAATAAAAAAATATGTGTCTTTGAATTTACAACAAAACACACAACAGCCTTTGACCAAATCTTAAGAGATCCGAATGTCTTTACCGTTTATTTTGGCGGTTTGTTGGTTCGTTGGATTCCGAGGTGACAGCCGCAGTCCACGCAGTCGGCCCTCTCGACCTTTAAGCTGTCAGGGTTGAGGCAGGATCGTCAGTTTGTCCGAGTCCTGGATGATCAGTCACCGTCTGCCGTGGATCCGGCGATCAGCCTGGAATCCCACTTCTGACACCAAGTTTGTTGTGGATTTTTTCACAACTTCGAATAAGAAGATCTCAAAACAAAGGTTTTGTCTTTGTGAGTTTTATTGCAAAAAACAAAGGTATACCGTTCATGAAGGGGAGAGAACCATCTGTGTCAAACTCCGCAGATTCTCTCTCTCGTTTTAGGTTTGCAGACAGTTTTCACATTCGAAACAAGGCGTTGTCAATAACTTTCTGCTCATTGGTTCTTATTCCTCTCATACGATGTTTCATCTCTATTAGCCTCCGCAACAACAACGGGACCTTGAGAAGGTCATCACAGAGACGACTGAGCTGGTGCAGATATGTTTTGTCTTGTGTAAGCAAAAGCATGATAATCAGTACTTAAGGATTTTTCCACTACGGGAGTGAATGGGGCATCGAGACACAGCTTCTAAATAACACATTATCTGTTACAAAGGTTATTCATTTCGTCAACATTCTGTCATGCTAGTCAGCACTTAGAAAATTTCCACTACAACATCCAAGGAGACACTACAGGATACGCCACAGTTGGACTGATGTTCAGAGACCATAAAAACCTCCGGACTCCTTCAACTATTCAAAGCGGGACCTGGGAGGAGACCCGCGAGCAGCTGCAGGCGGGACGACGAGCATGGGCGTGGTAGCGGGGGAAAGTGGACCCGACTACCCAGGGCCTGAGTCGGGAGGGGGCCCCATGAAAATCCTGATTTATTTATTTATTTTTTTAAATTTTTTTGAATGAATTGGGCCCTCCAATTAATTAGTGTAATAACGTATTGACAGTATGTTGATATACTGATAACACCAACTGAGAGAATGAACTTTGTGTCACAACCCTCCCAACATGTTATTCTGGGCTCCCCCTCTTGGAGACGCAAAATGGTTTAGTCCGCCCATAGACAGCGGCCCGCCATCTACCTGTCATGATGCCGCCCAAAAAGTACAAATCTGGCAGGGGCGGATCTAGAAAAATATTTATGGGGTGGCGAGAAGGGCAGGAATTTTTTGAGGGGTGGCAACATATGGCAGACGTATATCTACTGAATTTAATCAGTCATCACAGTTTGATGAGAAATAGAATGTACACACTACAAAAGGGCACAGGCTGAGATCCTCAATATTTGAATCATAAGCTTCAGCCAATAACAGAACAGCCTCCTCTCTCAAAAAAGTTGGACTTGATGGATTTAGTGCCTGGACGCCCTGCAGGATGTTACAGTTTGTGTTAGAAAATCTTCTTCCTATTTCTCCAATCATGTTATCCAGAACTGGATAGTACACAGAGACACAAAAATTGTGTTTGCTATCTGGAACTACATGCCGTCCCAAGGTGGAGTGGATGACAGTATCCTGAAGCACCTTTGTTGTCTGTCTTGGCCTCTTTGGTTTTGGCTGAGCTGTATCAATGTTACTTCGTTGACATAAATCAAGTGTTTCACTCCACATGTCCTCAAAAGAGGCTTGACTACGGTAGTGGACCAGTGTCTCTTTAAGTGCTTCAATAAGTTCAACAGCCTTAGTAGGGCTGCACAATTAATCGAATTTTAATCACAATCACGATTTTGGCTTCCCACCATTAAATTTGCGTGATCGAGTGATATTTATAATGTGTTTTTTGCAAAGCCAATCTGACGCTCTGTAAACCACAGTCTGATCACGTGCCTCCATGAGCCAGTCAGAGTTGGTCCCTGCACCGCGCAGCGTAGTTTCTAGATGTAGACAGTGACAGAGACCAGAGTAACGTGGGGGAAATGTCGCAACAGATAGCAGTCGGTCATAAGGCTATAAACAATCTTAACAAAGAAAACAAAAAATGTCTAACGTAGCAGAGGCCGAAGCCGAGGGGCTTGTCCCGAGAATCGGATCGTCATCCATTCTGTGGAAACATTTTAGGCTCAAGGCAAGTGACACAAAACAAGAAACATGCAAAGAGTGCTGTAAAGTTGTGTTGGCACCACAAAGCAACACAACGAACCTCTTTAATCACTTGAAAAAACACCATAAAGTTCATTACGATGAATGTATGAAGGCCAAAAAATGTGTCGCAAAGACTAATCGTCCCACAACATCAACTCAGGCATCCATGGGAGCGAGCCTCTTTAGCGTAACCAAAGAGTATAGAAGCAGTATAGAAGAGAGTATAGAAGAAGGGCTTCTATACTCTTTAGCGTAACACCATAGCCATCCACCTCCTAAAGACACAGTGAAATAATGAATGCAGTCGCATTTCATTTGGCCAAAGATATGTGCCCAATAAACACGGTGACAAACAAAGGCTTCAAATTCTCAGTCAACACTCTGGATAAACGATACGTGATCCCCTCGCGCAATTATTTTTCCAAGGTGGCGCTACCTGAGATGTACAGAAAACTCAGAGGGGAAATAGAGAGTGATGTGGCCAAAGCAAAGTACTTTGCAACTACAACAGATCTGTGGTCAAGCAGGACAATGGATCCGTCCATGAGTTTGACAGTTCATTACATCGATGAGGATTTTGCGATGCAGAGTCGATGCTTGCAAACGTCTTTTTCGCCGCAAGATCACGGGAGAGTCAATTGCCCAATTACATTTAGCTTCCTAAAATATATTTACACAATGTAACATGGAAACTAGTGCCCTGTTGAAATGTTGTTACATTTTCTTTATTGTTTTATTTATTTTTATTTATTCTTTACGATGATGCACTGAATTTTGGTGAATAAGACGACCTATTTTATTGTAGCACATGTGAAAGCAGTTAAAATAAGCCGAGGTGACAATAAAATTAGTTTTGGTTGAAATAAACAAATAATCATGATAGTTAATCGTGATCTCAATATTGATCAAAATAATCGTGATTATCATTTTGGCCCTAAGCCTTAGCATAGTCCACTGTTTTAGACTGGAGCATGTTAGTCAGGACCTTTCTGAACAGAACAGGAGATCCAGCTAAATTCAGATCAATCTGAGTTAAGATCCCTCTTGCTTCAGCTCTTTGTGGATGGTTCTCAGATGTGACCTCTTCAAGCACCTGTGCTATTGCAGGCAACCTGTCCATAACATTGCGACACGCTATGTGCCTACAGGCCCAACGTGCATCACTTAGCTGTTGGAGTTCCCTTGGTACACCATCAAACATCTCCCGCTGCACTTCCAGACATTTGTTATGTACATAAGACCCAGACATGAATACATCCAGTCGTTCCAATAATGAGAAGAAGTTTCCTGCGTCTGCCACACTTTTTACAGCGTCTACAATATCTAAGTTCAAGCAGTGTGCACTACAGTGAACACAGAAAGCATGTTTGGCTACTTCTTCTTTTATTTGTGCCCCGTGCATCACTGCTGCACCACCGTAGCCCTGGCCTACAAGATGTTTCTTGTACTCCAGCCCATGCCTCTCAAGGAAGCATATAATCTAGTCACTTAAAGCGGCAGCATCCAGGTGTTCTGCCACTTCAAACTCTAGAAAGCTTTCATGAACCACACCGTTGTAGAAATATCTTCAAATGAATGACATCTGCTCTTTTTTCTGAACATCTTTAGTTTCATCAACTGAAAACTGCCTGCTCGTTTTAACTTCCTGGATGATTTCCTCTTTGACCATTGCAGCCAAGCACTCAAGTATTTCATTCTGTATCGTTTTACTCGTGTATTTTGCATTTTTAGCTTGTTCTTCAGGTCTTTTTTTAATGATGGGGTTATGGTTACCCAGCAAGTCTAACATAGACAGAAAAACACCTTTGTTCTCTGGGTCCAGAGACTCCCTATGACCCCGCTGTGCTAAGTTTTCTGTGGCTGTTAGAACTAAAAGTTCAGCTAATGTTTTAATGCAGTATTGATTTTCTTTTTTTGCTCATCCATTAGTCCAAACATTGAGGTATTCTTATCCATAGTTTTCTTGTTCTCTTTCCATGCAAACATTGCATTTATGTGGCCTTCAGATCTGGCATGGGAACAGAAACCACTGTCTTTCATTGTAGCCTTGTTCCAGTTACGATAACCCTCAAATGAGGTGAAAACAGTCCTTGGAGCATCAGGGAGGGAAAAATGGCTACAAGCAAAACAGTGAGCTGCATCTTTCGATTGTGAGTCTTCTAACCAGGGATGAGATTTGTACCAGTCGCTACGGAAGCTTCTCCTGGCTCCTCCCTGGAGGGTCTCAGGGAAAATCTGGCGTACTGGCACCTCACACCTGGACCTGGATACAGCTAGAAGATGGAGGGGAGAAAAGAGTCAAACTGCATTACATCTGGACTAATTATACAATATAACACCTAGTAAAAACATAATCAATTTGGATCTGTCATTGATTAGATATAACCATCAGACTGTGTTAACACACACTAACATTTTAGCCTGGGACAGTATTTTTAGGTTCATTTGTTTAGTTTTGGAATTTAATCTGAGCAATAGATCTAAAATACATCGTACACAAAGTATTACTCTGTCCTCATCTCATCACACTTTCACATTGACAAGTTTCCTCAGTTATTCATATTTAAACAAACGCAAATATTTATATTTATTAGAAGTCTAAGCAATGTCTCTTAAATACACCTTATAGCAAAATGTTCGTCTTTGTCTTTTGTTGTTCTTATTCATATGTAACTTAGTACACTATACAGCAACAATTTCCATACCATGTGGACCAGCTCGACTGGAGATGGTTGGTGATGGCTCAGGTACTCTCCTTTCCCTTTCACCGTCTGAGCCCTGCACCGTATCTTGTCTCTCCCTTTCTCCCTCCTCATCTTGATGATGCTCTCCCTCCTCCATATCTTCACCACTGTGGTGTTCTCCTACCTTCTCCTGTCCCTGGTCACCTTGGCCTTGTATTCTATCTCTGTCACATTTCTGTTGCCCTTCTCGCTCTCCTTCCACCTCATCTTCACCTTCTCTCTCTCCTTCCACCTCATCTTCACCTTCTCTCTCTCCTTCCACCTCATCTTCACCTTCTCTCTCTCCTTCCACCTCATCTTCTCCGTCTACCTTGATTAGTTGTTCATTTTCTATTTCTCTCGGTTTTAACCAGTAACCATAAAATGCTTGTTTATCTCGCCATGCTTCATTAAATTTACATTTCCCCTTAACCCCAGCATGAAATGGAAAAGAGATTTTTTTCTTTCATTTTTCACGCTTCTGCTTGGCTTGTTGCTTGTGGTCTGTGTCTGTGTAGTGCTGAAGCAAAGTGACGTGTTCCGACCCGGGGCAGCATTGCGTTCTCAATTATTGGTTCTGCCACTGTTCTTCTTCTTCTTCTTCTATAATATTTATTGGCAGTTTGCATGTTGAGTGCACTACCGCCATCTTCCGGGCTGAGGTGTGATCCAGTGAGATGCTATTTTATACCCAATTTTAACAAAAAAACAAGAAAGAAATTCTACTTGCTAGTTGGGTTTCTTTAAGGAAAGCTATAACAGCCCTAACTCTTCATCTTTTCCCTCTCTCTGGAATATTGTGTGCAGTCTAGACGTATGTGTTTTGCGTTTTGTATTGCTCCACAGTGTGTGCATACTCATACTTGATTTTGTCCTCAATAATACTTTTTATGTCTGACCAGCTTAATGCAATATCCAGCTCAACCACTTCTGAAGTAACAGCTTCCTTTGCCAGTGTGTCTGCCTTCTCGTTCCCCTCCACTCCCCTATGTGCAGGGACCCATAAAAATCCTATGCTTATGCTCTGTTGGTTTATTTTAAAAATGAGTTGATTCATTTCATCTAGTAGACCCTGTCTACATGTAGACTTTCCACTCTGAATGCATGCAAGTGAGGACATTGAATGGGAACAAATTACCGCCTTATTGGGTTTTACTTCTTCCACCCATTGTAGAGCCAGACGTATTGCGAACATCTCAGCTGTAAAATTGGCCAGATGGCCTTTATTTAATATTAACATTGTATTTCGAAATGCGGACTGCAACCCGTTTTCCCAACCTGATCTTTTGATGCGTCTGTGAAAATCTGAACTGCGTCATCATACATTATATCAATATATTGTTTTGATATATCCCTGACTTCATTATGCTCTTAGCCTCCAGATCTACCCTGGAAGAACAAAACATCCAGGGTGGATTGTTGGTCTACTGACAATTCTGCAACACTCAGTGATGTCAATTTCCATCTCCTTAGCCTGCCTATTCTCACGCCACCCAAAACTGCGTGATGGGCACCCACACTCCCAGGAGTCTAATAGCACCTGCTTTCAAAAATTCAAGTCAGTTTCATTATTCTAGTGCTGAATCATCTATCATCATCAATTATCTCAGGGCATTTATCATATAGAGCAGGTCTACACCATACTCTTCATTCTATTCATTCTAATAATATTCACTCAATGAGCAATCCTACCTGCACACTCTGGACCTGTAGGCTCATGGCTGCTGCTTGGTGAAGCATCTTGCATCTGAGGGGCTACAAGACAAAGTTTGTGTCCAGTTATGGGGCGTCGTCAAGCCCGGATCCTGAACCGGGCCGGGGGCCTCGAGCTTCGAGAGGCCTCTGCCATGTAGTATTTATTATTTTTTTTATTTTTTTTTCAGATCAGTGTTGTTTTTGTCAACGATGACGCCCTTTTTTTTTCATGACAATACATAGTGGGTTGTGTGTCAGACGTTCAAAGTGCATGACATTTCTGCCTACTGTCAAAAGCTAAAAAGTAGCAGCAATGTTGCTGCGTCCTAGTTTGGTCACGCCCACCACATGGCATCAGGCCAGCATCTGTGCACATTCTGCACAACACGCCTGCCGTCACAATCACACTAAATTATGGACCTTAGTGGCAGCGGCAAGGGCCTTGGTGGTCAGATGAACTATGACAGGGGCAGGGGTGCTCGTTACGTCGATCGCGATCGACCGGTACATCGCGATGGTAGTGCTAGTAGATCGCGTGCCACGGTGCTACTGAAAACTTTTTTTAGATGTTAGTCTAAAACATTTATCTGTTGCAACTCCAAAACAAACAGCAAGACAAACCTTCAACTTTAGCCTATTTATTTATGCTTTATATTTGCAACATGCCCTCAGTTCCACGCACAACTTCAACAACAACTCAAGACTACCGTCTTCCTCAAAGAGACAGTGCTATTTTTCTAAAGGTGCAGTGCACCAATTTTTCTCGATAAAAATAAAAACAAAGCTGGACAGAGCTTTTAACACTGTAGCACCAGCTACTATAACTATATCAGTGTGTAATGCATAATGCTTATAGTAGACCAGGAAGTACTTGCTGTTGGGTGGAAAACCATTCCTTTGTTATTGTAATTATTGGTGAAAATACTTTCTTTTTTCTTTTAACTAAAATTGACTAAAACTAGACCAAAACCATCACATATAGAAATGACAAAAATGTGACTAAAACTAATAAGCATTTTCGTCCAAAAGACTAAGACTAAATCTAAAATGCACCAAAAACAACACTGGACTAGATCTCATTGTGTGGCCTACCCAAATTATTTGCAAATAAAAATATTAGTGAGCATTTGTTTTGCTGTCTTTGTCCAGGCAATGATGACTGGGCCGTAAACACGTACACACAAAGATGACAGTTGAAAAAAAAACAGATGGCCGCGAAATTTGAGTATACACAGTTATAGATTGTACAATTTAAAAGGAGCAACATGGAAATGGAGAATGTGTGTGTGTGTGTGTGTGTGCATGCAGGCGTGCATTTGAGGGCCTATAAGAGACTGGCCCAGGGGCCTCTGAATTCTTAATCCAGCCTTGCCAACATAGCATCGATACCGTCTGGTAATGAGCCGCAACGCTTCATGAGTCCTCATCACTACTGTTAGCCGTCTTGGTGAACACCGCCCCCCTATAATAGGGCAACCCCATGTGCTGATTGGTTAGTGGAGAGAGATTAGCCAATCAGCACATTCACCTACATGAGAGCCAGGATGGGGCATCTCATCCTGCTACACATAGAAGTACTAAAACCGAAAGTATTAACAACTTCTCCAGTCATAATGTTGTGGCTGATCAGTGCATGGTTACCTTCATGATGTCTATCTGCATTATGTCTGCCACAATAAAATGTTCCTAACTGAATTAAATATGCATTCATTTATTCTATATCAGTGAAATGTACCATCCTCTCTCAGCATGCTTGGCAGCCAATGCAATAACAAACAGCTGCCCCCCATGCAGACCTTCATCTCCACTTTGATCACTGCAGAACTTAGCTTTAAGTTACAGTATTTGAGCCAGTACTTCTAATATATCTAAGTATATACTTTATGTACTTTTATACTTTAAACTGCTGATTGTGCTCACTCATGATTTATCTCATATAGACACATAAAACATCACTAACCTATGTACACATTGACTTTAACACTGTTAACACTGGTGTTTAAGCTACAGAAACTGCACAGAGCTTAAACACCTCTGCCATGGAATCTAGTTTGAACAAACATCTCCACAACAACAGGAAGGACTGTTGATGCTGGCAGGTTGACATGTGTCTGAATCATCCATGAGGGACTGGACTTGATTTGTTGGAGCTCTGTGAAGAGTTGAAGTGCAGCTCTGTTGATGGTCTTAAATGGAGACCATGTGGATGAAGCTCTCCTCTCCACCTCCCAGTAACATGGTCCAGTCAGAGTCTGCTTCAACCTCTGGATCATCAGGACACAGCTCATCCTCTCACAACACACACCGTCCTGTTTACCATCATGAGTCCTTCCACCTGTAGAGAGGAGGAGAAAGAAGAGAGGAGGTGAAGGAGTGTTTCCAGAGTCTCCCTTCATCATCACATCCAGTAGAAAGAGCAGCAGGGACTTCAGTCCTGTTCAGAGCAGCAGTGGAGCAGCTGTGGAGCTCAGCCAGCTTCCTTTCAGCTTCATGTTAACGTGTTGGAGTGAACACACACAGACCTGCAGAGACTTTTAGCATCAAGTCTGTTTCCTCTGCAGATTTCACTAATAAACTGCTGAGAGTCCTGAACGCTTCATTACTGCACCAACACTTTAGTGATGGATTTACTGCTGCTCCATTTAAACAAAGATCAGCTGACTAATAAACATGGAGGCTGTCATTGAAGAGATCTGATCAAACTAATGACACATGTGATGACTCTGCTCATGGTTACTAAATGTAATGCTGCTTCTGTGATGTGCAGGCTTCAGTCAGACTGATCTCAGAGCTGTGATCAGTTGTTCATCACATTTGATGAATGACCACCACTGTCTCTATACATCTTGGAAGGCTGTCAGCTGGAATCCAGCTTTATTTCCTGGACACATCAACACAACAACAACAGTCGTCTTCACATCAACTCAAACACATGATCACAACAAGCTTCTGGCTCATCTGATTGGCTGACTGTTGTCTCTCTGTCTGTCTTTCTGTCCAATCCTGAAGCCTGTCTCCATTCTCCTCTCACAGCTTCACTGAGAAGCTGCAGGTTTACAGGAAACACTGGATCTTTGATACTAACTGTGTTTAGGACAATACTGATGAAAGCAGCATGGACTGACTGGAACCCTCTACTCACCCCAGAGTCTCCAGTTTATAGTCTGGACTCTTCTTAAGATCAAGAAGCTGCTTCACATCTGAATCCTTCAGGTTGTTGTGACTCAGGTCCAGATGTTTCAGATGGGAGGGGTTGATCTTCAGAGCTGAGACCAGAGAATCACAGCTGATCTCTGACAAACTGCATCTCCACAACCTGAATAAAGAATAAAAGATGAAATGATTGATGATCAATCAGATGTGTTGAGGTTTTAAATGTGTCCTCATCAATGTGTGTGTTGACCAGGAATGAAGCTCAACATTATACAGTTATTTAAATGAGTTTGTATTTGTCTTCATTTTGAGGAACAATAAAGTTTTACATCAAATACATTAAATTCAGTTGGTGATTAAACATATCAGATAGGGCTGGGTGATATATCACATTAATAAATATATGGATCTATGTTTTAATGTGATACGGTATTTAAACTATATCTGGTATATGGATATAGTTCAAATTAGCGCTGTGATCCTTGCTCCATCAAGCTGCTGACCCGGAGCTCTCTGCACTGCTCCCCCCGTCCCTCCTCTTTCATGCACAGAGGAGGAGCAACAACGTCTGCAGAGTGTGTGGAGGAGAAACTGGTTAGTAAAAGAAAAAGCAGTGGCTCAGTAATTTGGAGATGGTTCAGATTCAAAGTATCAGATGAGCAACAAAATGACGTTATATGCAGAGGTTGAGCTAGACTTTTTAGTTGTCTCTCATTTTGACTGACAGGCTCATAAAAATCCCCTCATAATCTATTTTTACCGTCACTTTCATTTTTTAAAATGATAATAATGTAATTCAATAGCATTTCATTTTCATTCAAATGTCATTAACATAGGTGGTGGTGGTGCCTACATGATCAACATGCAATGCAGCCTTATTTTATTATTATACTGTATGTTTTATCTCGAGCTGAACTAGTCTTGGTCTTGACTTGGTCTGTCTTGGTCTTGGTCTTACTCTGTGGTCTTAGTAGTGTCTTGGTCTCGGTTTAGGCGGTCTTTGACTACAAGTCTAGCTGTAGTGTTCCCTCAGGACAGACATGAGATCCCCCCGGAGACACTTGGTAAGACCCACCACCGTGCAGGAAAACAACGCTGCTTAAAGAAGAGACTCTTCAGACATGTTCTTTCCTCCGTCACTATGGAAACGTGAGACCCAAAAAGATGGACACGACACCAAAAGGAGTACAGAGAGAGCAGCGTCCTTCTGTTGATGGAGACCTGGCTTACACCGAGCATCCTGGACACCACTGTTATGATGGACAACTTTCACCTTCTGAGGGTGGACAGAACAGCTGACAGCGGTAAGGAGAAAGGAGGAGGCCTGGCTGTGTTCATGAACGAGAGGTGGTGGAAACCTACACACTGCTCTGTTAAAGCTCAACTGTGGAGCAAGGACATTGAACTATTAGCAGTTAGCATGAGACCATACTATCATCCACTACCACCAAATTTTGGCAGTACACGCGTGGGAAGAGCACTCAGTTGTAGAGGAAAGACGGCTGACGCTGATAATGTGTTGGTTTTCTCCATAGGACTTGTAGTTTTTGAGATATAAGCATTTGTTCTGAGGGCAAATCCTAGGGTGCAGGAGAGAGGGGAGTATAACATATAGAATATCATGTGCGCCTCGCGTAGTCATGGCAACGGGCCCTGTCGAGCAGACACAGCACAGGTGCACACAGAAGGCTGAGGGAGACAGAGGGAGACGATCTGCCAAAACATTAGAACCCCTCACACCATTACTGCAGTGCTGTAGGGGGCCAGAACCTGACACTATGACCCCCCCACTCCAACACCCCAACCTCTCCTCCCACTTGTAACAACATCAATGACAGTATATATATAAAATTGGAGTCATTTAATATAATAAGATGGTTTTAATTGAATAAAAGATGAGCTGTTGAACACTCATAAGAGTTATATTAAGTCTGTTACATAACATTATCTGACACGTCTATTTGTCTGTGTATAGTTTTCCTCCAGCTGATCCAGACAGACTGCAGTGACGTCCAACATGAGACGAAGAGCTGGACTAACAGGACAATGTGAAGGTCTTCTCTTCATCGCTGATTCCTTGTTACAGCCTGGACGTGTTAACTTTAATATTGATGTTTTTCTAAATGTAAGACTGTGCCATAAACTGTTAAATTATTGCTCAGATAGCAGTAATGACTTTTATTATTAAAATGATTATGATTAATGATCAGTTATTATGATTTGCTCCTTCTTTCAGTAGAAGCCATTTGATTTTACTTGTTCAACAGAATGTATTTTGTGGGTATTGTGAAGCTATCTATTAGATGCACGGTGCTGTTTGAAGTCTGGGGATCCTAGTGAGGACAGCCCTCTTAAAGGTGGGGGTGTGACGATCACACCCACTCTCTTCTTTATTTGATGCTGGCTTTCAGGTGGAGCTGGGAGGGGTCTGCTGCATGTACCTGCCCTTGTGGGCTCTGTTTGTAGAAGGACATAAAGGACAGTCCTACTCAGTGTCTCTCTCTCAGCCAGGCCTACTGCATCAGTGAACAGTGAACTCACCCCAGTTTCTCCAGTCTACAGTCTGGACTCTTCAGAAAACCACACAGCTGCTTCACTCCTGAATCCTTCAGGTTGTTGAGACTTAGGTCCAGCTGTTTCAGATGGGAGGGGTTAGACTTCAGAGCTGAGACCAGAGAATCACAGCTGATCTCTGACAAACTGCAGCTCCACAATCTGAATAAAGAATTAAAGATGAAATGATTGATGATCAATCAGATGTGTTGAGGTTTTAAATGTGTCCTCATCAATGTGTGTGTACATCAAATACATGAAATTCACTTGGTGATTAAAATTTCTATTAGATGGTTGACTGGTCGTTCATTTCTAAATAGATCTGAATCTGCTACCTGTTTACCTCAGATTGTGTTTACTTAAGCCCAATTAAATGCACTTTCATAACTGCATTCAGGTTAAAACAAATTCAGGAGTTTCCTAATCTAGTTAGGTGCTCATATATAGGCTACCTGGGCTGGGTAGGTGTATATGAGTACCAAACAAAATGAAACTCCTGAATTTTGATCATATGTTCCAACTGATCAAAAAATAATTGATGAATAAAACGCTATGTGGCATATTGCTGACTGTCTGTCCTGGTATTGTTATCCTGCAGAGGTAATTTGGTTGGATGACTGACGTTATTCATTGTCAGGACTTCTCTGTGCATTTACAGTGCGACTCCAATCAAGCCACTCCAACATTTAAGTGCACGCCTACTACAGGCTGTATGGTAAACACACGGCGAAAGAAGACGTTTACAACGTGTATCGACTTCCGGTTTTCAAAATAAAGAAATAAAGAAAGTCACCGGTTCGAATCCATGTACCGGCTGGCCTCTCTGTGTGGAGTTTGCATGTTCTCCCTGTGTCTGCGTGGGTTCTCTCCGGGTTCTCCGGCTTCCTCCCACCGTCCAAAGACATGCTCGTTAGGATAATTGGTGATTCTAAATTGCCCGTAGGTGTGCATGTGAGTGTGAATGTTGGCCCTGCGATGGACTGGCGACCTGTCCAGGGTGTACCCCTGCCTCTCGCCTGATGACAGCTGGGATAGGCTCCAGCAGACCCCCGTGACCCCTAACAGGACCCTAAACGGGTTGAGAAAATGACTGACTGAGAAGGCATTGGACTAAGACAGCCAGCCACTGTACTGACATGATCCTGCACTGATTTGGAGTAAATAAATCACATGACCTGGAAGCTATTGAGATAAAATGAACATATTAAATATAAAAATTAATAGAAAATAGGCAGAGATGTAAAATATATAAAAAAAGAGGTGTATCTCATGCAGCCCATGGAGGACTATGATCCCACCCTGATTTGGAGTCAATTCATCACATGACTTGGAAGCTATTGAGCTAAAATGCTAATATTTACATATAAAAACGAACAGAAAATATTTAGAGATTTAAAATGTAAAAAGAAGAAGTGTATCTCATACAGCTAGTGGAGAACTATGATCCCACACTCATTTGGAGACAATAGATCACATGACCTGGAAGCTATTGAGCTAACATGTCATTATTTATATATTAAAATGTATAGAAAATATTTGGAGATTTAAAATGTAAAAAAAAGAGGTGTACAGTATCTCGTGCAGCCTATGGAGCATTATGATCCCACACTGATTTGGAGTCAATAGACATGACGTGGAGGCTATTCCGCAGAAATGCTAATATTTGCATATAAAAATTAATAAAAAAATATTTAGAGATTTAAAATGTAAAAACAAGAGGTGTATCTCATGCAGCCAGTAGAGGACTATGAACCTACACTGAGTTGGAGTCAATAGATCACATGACGTGGCAGCTATTGAGGTATGATGCTAATATTTGCATTTAAAAATTTATATAAAAAATAAACAAAATTCAGAGATTTAAAATTAATTTAGTCCTCTTTCAAACCATCTGCCTTCTCTGGCTACGATTTGGACATTGTTAACTTCACAAGGCATGTACTTTGTCCTTCAGGTGTATTTAGACCGCTGAATTGTTTCCTGATGAGCTGGCTCTCCTGTGTTGGTACATGCGTTTATGGATGGGTTGTTTGGTTTCCTAGCTCTCCTCCTCTCTGTCCTTTTTGGGATCTCTTTTTGAGGCTTTGACAAAGGCCCAGTTGGGATTTTCACATGTCTTGAGAGCAACAAAAGGAAGAACATTGTTATTCCCTACGTGGCTGGAGTGTCCAAGAAACTCGGGAGAATTTTCAGAAATCACTGCATTCCAATTTATTTCAAACCAGGAAACACACCCTGGTCCACCCTAAAGAAAAAACACCCAGGCAAAAACAGTACCGTGGTGTACGCTGTTCAGTGCAGTAAGAAGTGTACGGACTTATATATTGGGGAAATCAAACAACCCATCCAAAAACGCATGTACCAACACAGAAGAGCCAGCTCATCAGTAAACAATTCAGCGGTCCACCTACACCTGAAGGACAAAGGACACGCCTTGTGAAGATAACAATGTCCAAATCGTAGCCAGAAAAGGCAGATGGTTTGAAAGAGGACTAAATTAATTTTAAATGTCTGATTTTTTTTTTTTTTTTTATATAACTTTTTACATGCAAATATTAGCATCATACCTCAATAGCTTCCACGTCATGTGATCTACTGACCCCAAATCAGTGTGGGATCATAGTCCTTCACTAGCTGCATGGGATACACCTCATTTTTTGGCCATTTTAAATCTCTGAATACTTTTTATAAATGTTTATATATAAATATTAGCATTTTAGCTCAATAGCTTCCAGGTCATGTGATGAATTGAGTCCAAATCAGTGTGGGATCATAGTCCTCCACGGGCTGCATGGGATACACCTCTTTTTGTGACCTTTTAAATCTCTGAATAATTTTTATTAATTTTTATATGTAAATATTGGCATTTTAGCTCAATAGCTTCCAGGTCATGCAATCTACTGACCCCAAATCAGTGTGGGATCATAGTGCCCCACTAGCTGCATGAGATACACTTATTTTTTTGACATTGTACATCTCTGCATATTTTCTGTTATTTTGTACATGTAAATATTAGCATTGTAGCTCAATAGCTTCCAGGTCATGTGATCTATTGACTCCATATCAGTGTGGGATCATAGGGCCCCACTAGCTGTATGAGATACATCTCTTTTTTTTTTACATTTCTGTATATTTTCTATTAATTTTTACATGCAAATATTAGCATTTTAGCTCAATAGCTTCCAGGTCATGTGATCTATTGACTCCAAATCAGGGTGGGATGATAGTCCTCTACTAGCTGCATGAGATACACCTCATTTTTTTACATTATACATCTCTGGATATTTTTGGTTAATTTTTATATGTAAATATTAGCATTTTACCTCAATAGCTTCCAGGTCATGTGATCTACTGAGTCCAAATGAGTGTGGGATTGTAGTCCTCTACTAGCTGCATGAGATACACCTCTTGTTTTTACATTTTAAATCTCTAAATATTTTTAATATGTAGATATTAGCATTGTATCTCAATAGCTTCCAGGTCATGTGATGAACTGACTCCAAATCAGGGTGGGATCATAGTCCTCCATGGGCTGCATGAGATACACCTCTTCTTTTTGCATTTTAAATCTCTAAATACGTTTTTATTAATTTTTATATGTAAATGTTATTATTTATGCTCAATAGCTTCCAGGTCATGTGATGTATTGACTCCTAATCGCTGTGGGATCATAGTGCTCCATGGGCTGCATGAGATACACCTCTTTTTGCCATTTTAAATCTCTGCAATTTTTTTTTATTAATTTTTATATGTACAGTGGGTACGGAAAGTATTCAGACCCCTTTTACATTTTTCACTCTTTGTTTCATTGCAGCCATTTGCTAAAATCAAAAAAGTTCATTTTATTTCTCATTAACTCAGCACCCCATCTTGACAGAAAAAAAAACTTTTTGCAAATTTATTAAAAAAGAAAAATTGAAATATCACATGTATTCAGACCCTTTGCTAAGCATTGACTAGAAGAACCCTTTTGAGTTAGTACAGCCATGAGTGCAACAAGTTTTTCACCCCAAATCGGTGTGGGATAATGGTTTTATTTTGAAAACCGGAAGTCGATACACTCTGTCGCTGTCTTCAATCGCCATGTGTTTACCATAGAGTCTGTAGTACAGGTGCACTTGAAATGTTGGAGTGGTTTGATTTGAGTCGCACCCGTAGCAAAGAAGAGGTTTACCCAGAGCGAATGTCTGTCGAATATCCAACTTAAAACTAACTTCACTGCGGTTCCACAGATCATCAGGACAGAACTTTTTTTGCGTGGTGTCTTAAATTACATGCTAATGCTAATACCGTGTTAAACATGTTGCTATTTGGTTAACGGAGACTTTAGCTTTAACGGAGCAGTAGCTAACTGATGCAGAGCTACTGCTCCGTTAAAGCTAAAGTCTCCGTCAACATATTTTAGTATTTGATGCTCTAATAGCATCAAATACTATTAGAGCATCAAACTTGTGTCTTCGAGGTTTTATTGGTGAACCGTATGAACTTCAGAGCGCCGCGCTGCTGTACATCAACGAGACTCTGACAAGTTTGTCAATAAAGTTGGGAGGAGGAGCTAATTGACGTACATGCCTGACGCACGTAAAACACCTGCAGGTCAGTTCTAATAGATGAAATATTATTTTACCTGATACAGTTATGGGCCTTGTGGTTTATGAATGATAATTTATTTAATATACAGTAGTATTATCCAATATAAATATACATGGTCATTAAAAAATATACATTAAATACATATTGTTCATATTTTAAAAGTCCATTGGTACAGATTTAATTTAAGATTTAATTAACTGCACTTTATAAGAGAATGTGTTCATTGTTAATAAAGCATTTCAAGTATGCTTTAAGTATGACAAACCGGTTTCTTGATCATTCTTTTACTAAAAACACCAGCACAAAGTAAAACACCACTGCTGCAGGGACAGAATTGAGTTCAGCCTATTGGCACGGCCCTCCAAGATTTTTTGCTGTTTCTCATGTGGCCCCTTGAGAAAAATAATTGCCCATGGTATATACAGTCAGTGTCATTCAGTTCTAACAGCTTGGCAAATTGGTTGGTTCCCATTAAAATCACTACATGCGGTGTAAAATCACTATACTGTGGTAATAATTTTACTGTAGGCTACGGTTCAGGTTAATGATTACTATATGATTATGGTCCAAAACAACATGCAGTTTTTTTTTTTTTCATCAAGGTATATGAAACTTGTGTTGCCGGCTGGCTGGCTCCCCACACCGACCATGAAGTGGGCCGGTCTGACAATGACTCCCGGGCCACTTTTTTCCCCCAGTCCGCCCCTGGCTTCTGAGTCTGTTCAACTCCGACACTGAAGAAGACGACTTCATGGGTTTCAGTCAAGATGATTAAAGTGACTTGTGGTTTCAAACGCAGGAGAAATGAGGGTAAATAAATACTGGTTATCTGTTCCGTTGTAATCAGCAAAGTTGCTGACGTGTTAAAAGGCACTGTTCGAAAGAATCTGTTCATGTACATACATTTACATTTACAGTACAAAACCGTTCTGTACATGCAGTAAATATCAATTTTTTCAACATAGATATCTGCGGCTTATAGCCTGGTGCGGCTTGTATATCTTTTTTTTTTATTTTATTTTTTTACATTTTTTTAAAAATAGAGCGGATGTGGCTTATATACAGGTGTGTTCTATAGTCCAGAAAATATGGTACTTTTAATTGATGGTAACGTAGTAACTTAACTAATTACTTTTCACGGTAACTCTATCTGACACTGTCACCCAGCCCTAATATCAGATCTACAACAGTAACAGACAGTGAACTCACTCCAGTTTCTCCAGTCTACAGTCTGGACTCTCCAGAAAACCACACAGCTGCTTCACTCCTGAATCCTTCAGGTTGTTGTCACTCAGGTCCAGATGTTTCAGATGGGAGGGGTTGGACTTCAGAGCTGAGACCAGAGAATCACAGCTGATCTCTGACAAACTGCAGCTCCACAATCTGAATAAAGAATAAAAGATGAAATGATTGATGATCAATCAGATGTGTTGAGGTTTTAAATGTGTCCTCATCAATGTGTGTGTTGACCAGGAATGAATATGGAGTGAAATTAGTCTCAAAATGGTCACAAATGCATGTTCCATGATCCACACGTGAAACATGACATTCACAAATGTGTACCTAGCTATCTGAATGTGTGTGATTGTTTTGCAAATTCACGAATCAGATGGTTCAACTTCACAAAGCTCATTCTTTTTGTTTTCAAAAGACTTCCTGGCTTACGAGTGTCTAAGCCAGGGGTGCCCACAGTTTTTTGGCTTGCAAGCTACTTTTACAATAGTATAAGAGGATCTATCTATCCATCTATCTATCTATCTATCTATCTATCTATCTAGATACATTAATTGTCATATTAATTGTTGCTACAGTGTTAAAAGCTCTATCCATCTTTGCTTTTATTTTTATCAAGAAAAACTGGTACACTGCACCTATAGAAAAATAGCAGACAGATAAATGTTTTAGACTAATATCTAAAAAATTTTCACTGGCACGCGATCGACCCGCACTACCTTCAAGATCTACCGGTCGATCGCGATCGACGTAATGGGCACCCCTGATATAGTCATATTAGTCATATTAACAGCCATATTAATATTCATATTAATTGTTGTTACAGCGTTAAAAATGAATGTTTGTCTTGCTGTTTGTTTTGGAGTTGCAACGGATAAATGTTTTAGAGTACTCAATGTACACAAGCCTCCAGTCACTAGGTGGCAGCAGAGCTCAAACTGATCAACAGCTGTGTTGCCAGATCTTGCGAGACAAATAATCAACCAGGCCTGTGATAACAAGCCCACAGTACACAGTTTATTTATGTTTTCTCTCCCCTGAGCTTCAGGAACTTTAGATTTCTCCCAGTCTTTGATATATTTCTTCCCGTATTTCAATCACTTTGTCCCGGGCATTTGTTCCTCAAAAACTCTCCTAAAGCCCACCATCATCCACGTGGATTTTCAGTTAAACATCCTAACTAGAAACAAACAGATTGCCCTGCTCTGCCTCTGATTGGCTCGTACTCGTTAACATCTGTGTCAGAGCCAATTAGAAGCAGGATGGAGGTGGAGACAGGCAAGACCAACTCCTACGTTTAAATAACATAATGAAAATATCTGCTTGACAACTTATTATGGATCTGGGAACAAGCCCAAATAAGCAACTACACTTTAGAAACGAGCCCCAAGAAACCGTGACCTGTGACGACCAATATTTGTAAGAGACTTTACAGGAAAACAAGCCCAAAGTCACTTATAATAAGCTGACTTGGCAACGCTGTCAACAGGCTGCCTGTTCAACCCAGTAGAAGAAGAAGACAGGAACACAGGTGTAGAGCTGATGGAGGGTATCAGAGGGTATTTATCTTTAGAACTGTGTTCATGTGCATAGATCACCTTTTTACTAAATATGAAGCCACTGGTCTAATTCTAGTACAGTACTCAAGTAAATTTACTTCGTTACTGTCCACCACTGCCCATCATGTCACGTCTTTTACGTCTTGTCATCCGTGGAGGTTAAAAAAGGAACCAGCCTGTTTTTACAATGTAAGGAGTAGAAAGTACACATATTTGTGTGCAAATGTAGTAAAAGTAAAAAGTCATCAGAAAAAGAAATACTCAAGTAAAGTACAGATACCTGAAAAATCTACTTAAGTACAGTAACAAAGTATTTGTACTTGGTTACTTCCCACCTCTGGTGATCACGTTATCACTTCCTGTTCAACCACAGGAACAAGCTGTTCCAGCTGATGAATGAATGAATGAACACTTCTACTTTACCAGTTATGGGCTCATTGTATTGATGGAGACACAACAGCAAGTAAAAAGGCACTCTCTCCAGAGGGGCAGCTCAGCTACTAAGGGCAAACGGGCTGTTTCCAGAGCAACAATAGCCCGTACCTGTGCACGTCTGATGACTGAGGAGATACCTGCTGATGTTCAGGAACATGATGCTCCTTCATTTAAACTCTTTGAGTTCCTTTTCTATCTGACAGTCCTGACAAGAGAACTCATCTAAACTGGATCTCCATTCTTCAGAAGCCTGAGAAGAAAATAAATGAAAACTCACATCAGAGTCTCCAGTTTACAGTTTGGACTCTCCAGTCCAGCAGACAGATGCTTCACTCCTGAATCCTCCAGGTAGTTGTCACTCAGGTCCAGATGTTTCAGATGGGAGGGGTTGGACTTCAGAGCTGAGGCCACGACTTCACAGTGACTCTCTGAGAGTCCACAGTTATGAAGTCTGTCATGAGACAAATAAATAAAACCTGTTATAATGGAGGAAGACATTTCTATGAACATGATGGGTTTGATGAGTGGACAGTTGGACACATCCTGTTGGACATTTTGTCTCCACATCAGTGGTTCAGCTCATCTTCTCTGACTGTGTTTGACAGGAAACAATCATTCTCATCATCTCTCTCAGACCTTTGTTTAGTTGAATGTGCAGATGAACAGAATAAAACAGAAACCTGTCCTGCTGAACTTAAAACTGTAGAAATTAATAGAAAACAATAGAAAGCAGAACATTCCTCTTGTAATAGAGCAATAAGAAAAGTGCAAACAGAAAGTGTGAGGAAAAGTTGTTGCTTTGTTGTCTTCTGGTATCTTCTTCTCAAGCAACAGTACCTCGACCAATGAGATGAGAGGGATTCCTGCTGTCAGCTCATTGGTCACAGAGCAGGAGACGGCCTGGGAATAAGTTTACCGTAAATGTTCATATAAAGCGTCCTGTTATTCATTCATTCCATTGACATTTTACACTATTTTGGATTCTCTCTGTAATACGGGACAAAGTGCGTCCTGTTTCAGCTCAATACAGGACGCCTGCTTTTGTTTCTAAATACGGGACGATTCTGTTTTTCAAGGGACGGTTGGCAACCCTAATCTGATCCCATCATGAGGACATCTGGATGAGACAAACATCTGGACTGTCTTCACTGTTTAATGGACTCTGGATCTTTTGACTGAGTTCAGCTCAGTGAACAGTTCCAGTTGGAAAGATGATCTCTGCTGTGGACCTGCTGCTGTCAGCTTCAGTCCACAAGTGGAACATTTAGTCTTTAGTCGACACAAATGAAAGCCATCACTTGACAACCTCAGACCTGGACATCATTCAGTATGAACATGGTGAAATATTTCCATGTGGAGGACACAGGACTGGCTCAGCTTTAGTTGTTCAGCACAAACACAATGAACAAACAATCAGGTTGAATTCTTTTCACCATCAAGTCATCACAAAGATGTTCTCAGGGTTTTATCTGTCAAACTAAACTCTGACCTTTGTGTGTTTCACATCTCTTTACAAGTCAGACTTCTACCGTTCTGCTCTTATATATTCAGACCTCTGAGCATTTCCTGCTTCAACTCTTCTCTACAGCAACAAGACAGGAAACAAATAGAAAGAAAGACGTAAAAACAAGACCATGTGACTGGACTTCTCTCCTTCAAATGAAACGTTGAACTCAGTCAATAAAATGCTCCATTGATGGGTCAGTCTTTGTGTGGGATGATCAGTAGTTTACGGTGGCTCATGTTGATCTTAACAAGCTTTAGATAGATGTTGATGTGGAGCCACTTCACTGACTTCAGGATTATTCTGTACTCTAGAAACAGCCTTCAATATCCTCTCATCATTGTAACGTGAGGCCTCAGAGGCTGCTTCAGCTAAACTAACTTACTGATGGAGAGAATAATAAGAGAGAGAAATAGAAAGAAAAGAGTCAATAACTAGAAGAACAGCTTTAAACAGCTGGAGAACATCCGGGACTAAATACAACTGACTGTGATGTTTGCAGTCAACAAGTGGAACACTGTCTGAAGAAGAATGAGAACGTCTGAAGAACTAAACTACTAATCTCCACTGATTGATTCTGTTAATGATCACATCAGGACTCACTCAGCCTTTCTGCAGTTCCTCACAGCTGGGATCAGTCTCCATCGTCCCTCCTTTGATGTGTTGTACTTCTTCAGGTTCAACTCCTCCAGAACCTCCTCTGACATCTGCAGCATGTAGGCCAGAGCTGAGCAGTGGATCTCAGAGAGTTCCTTCCCTGATCTGTTCTTTGACTTCAGGAACTCTTGGATCTCCTGATGAACTGAGAGGTCGTTCATCTCCATCAGACAGTGGAAGATGTTGATGCTTCTGTCAGGAGAGATTTTATCAGTGTTCATCTTCTTCAGGTTGTTGATGGTTCTCTGGATGATTGCTGGACTGTTCTCTGTCTGACCCAGCAGACCTCCTAAGAGTCTCCAGACAGACACTGTGTTACTCAGGAGTCCTCCTAAGAGTCTCTGGCTGGACTCCAGAGAGAGGCCATGAAGGAAGCGAACTAACAGGTCCAGGTGACCATTTTTAATCTCCAGGGATTTAATCATGACTCTGTTCAGAAATTCATCCAGAGGTGAGTTATTGTAGTTTCCTCCCAGGAAGTCCTCCAGCACCTCTGTCTTCCTGTTGGTGTAACAGTGGATCATGTAGACTGCAGCCAGAAACTCCTGAACGCTCAGATGGACGAAGCAGAACACCTTGTCCTGGTACAGTCCTCTCTCCTCTTTAAAGATCTGTGTCACCACTCCTGTGTACACTGAGGCTGCTCTGATATCGATGCCACACTCTGTCAGGTCTGATTCATAGAAGATCAGGTTTCCTTTCAGCAGCTGATCAAAAGCCAGTTTTCCCAGAGACTCAATCATCTTCCTGCTCTCTGGACTCCAGTGTGGATCTGTCTCAGCTCCTCCATCATACTTGACCTTCTTCACTTTGGTCTGAACCACCAGGAAGTGGATGTACATCTCAGTCAGGGTCTTGGGCAGCTCTCCTCCCTCTCTGGTTTCCAACACATCCTCCAGAACTGTAGCAGTGATCCAGCAGAAGACTGGGATGTGACACATGATGTGGAGGCTTCGTGATGTCTTGATGTGGGAGATGATCCTGCTGGCCTGCTCCTCATCTCTGAATCTCTTCCTGAAGTACTCCTCCTTCTGGGGGTCAGTGAACCCTCTGACCTCTGTCACCATGTCAACACACTCAGGAGGGATCTGATTGGCTGCTGCAGGTCGTGTGGTTATCCAGAGGCGAGCAGAGGGAAGCAGTTTCCCCCTGATGAGGTTTGTCAGCAGCACATCCACTGAGGTGGACTCTGTAACATCAGTCAGGATCTCAGTCTTGTGGAAGTCCAGAGGAAGTCGACACTCATCCAGACCATCAAAGATGAACACAACCTGGAACTCTTCAAACCTGCAGATTCCCGCTTCTTTGGTTTCAGGAAAGAAGTGATGAACAAGTTCCACCAAGCTGAACTTTCTCTCTTTCATCACATTCAGCTCTCTGAAAGTCAGTGGAAATATGAAGAGGATGTCCTGGTTGGCTTTGTCTTCAGCCCAGTCCAGAGTGAACTTCTGTGTTAAGACTGTTTTCCCAATGCCAGCCACTCCCTTTGTCATCACTCTTCTGATTGGTCCATGTCTTCCAGGTGAGGCTTTAAAGAGGTCTTCTTGTCTGATGCTTGTTTCTGGTCCGTGTGCTTTCCTGGATGCTGCTTCAATCTGTCTGACCTCATGTTCATCATTGACCTCTGCAGTCCCTCCCTCTGTGATGTAGAGCTCTGTGTAGATCTCATTCAGAAGGCTTGAGTTTCCTGCTTTAGCAATCCCCTCAAACACACACTGGAACTTCTCCTTCAGAGCACATTTAACTTTACGTCCACAAACTGGAGCTTCATGTCCTGAATGAAGAAACAAGAAATAAGATGAATGAATAAACTCTCCAGTAAATATTCCAACATGTCATTGCTCTAAAGAATGAGTGTGTGAATATATCTTTGTTCATCTCTGGAGACATTAGTAAATGTCCCATTTCTCCAGCAGCTTCAATGTTTAGAGAAATCCTCTTACTGCTCTGCAGACAGTCAGCCAGCTCCTCCTGCTTCATTCTCCTCAGGAAGTTCATTGTGATCTTCACAAATAAATCTCTGTTGCTCCTCCTCTGCTCTTCATCCTCACCCTCCAACACCTCCTCATCCTCCCTCTGACTCTCTGAGCATTCTGGGTAATCTGGACTCAGAACCTTTTGGATCTTCTTCAGCTGGTTCTTCACAAAAGTCATGATGTTGTCCTCCAGCAGCTGGAACAGAATACCATATGAATGACACAAGCAGACTGATATCATGGAGACAAACATCAGATCCATGTTGGACACACTGACAATCCACTGGTCTACAAAGTGCAGCATGGAGATGATGGAAAGTAGTTGTTGTACATGTACGGACCAGAAAGATGGAGTCCAGCTGTGTCTGATGCTGCTGGGCAGACTGACCACTGAGAACCTCTGAGCTCTGCTGGTGGACTCTGTGGACCAATCATCAACAATTAGCTCTCATCATGTCTGTCCACACAGAGACAAAGACAAGGTAAATGTCCCTGGAGTGATATGTGGATGTGAAGAGTGAATCAGATGAGTCTCTGTAGTGGTAAAGGTTTACTAGTCCTGCTGATCCCACTGACCATCAACAGCTCAGTCTGCAGCTGTTTCATAAAGCTTTGCCTCCCTGATCAATCAGCTGGAGAAGGAACCCAGAGCCAGAGACTGAAGACTGTAAAACGTCCACCAGTCCACAGTGAGTGACTGACAGGCCATTATCAGCCACACAGAAAACAAAGCAGACAGAAACATTAAGAAACCTCAGACTCTCTGACTGATCATGTTAGAGATGATAATCCTAGCGAGGCACATGTTCTTCACCTCAGAGCCATCAGCTGTTTCTTTGTCTCCTCAAACATATTTCACTATTTGAACTTTGGACACTTACAAACAAAGTGTCTACACAAAATAGCCTGGATGTCCTTCCCCCCAACTCATCCTGAGTTTATCTCCTCTACGACTCAAACAAGGTCTTCAGGTCAGGACTCAGCTGTCCACCTACACCTGAAGGACAAGGGACAACAATGTCCACATGTTCTGAACATCTGAGGAGTCTCTGGACATTAATGGATCATCAGAGAACCACCAGGTTCCTCAGAACAGGTTCCTCCAGGTCCAGGTCCAGGTCCAGGTCCAGGTGAGTATCAGGTCATTAACAGACTCTCGTCATGTGACCTTCAGGTGATAAAAACCTAAACTCCCCACCAGTCATTTAGAGCTGAACACTTGGAGGAAACGTCTTCTAGTCCACACGTCTTTGTCTCAGTTTAGTTTCTGGACATAACAATGTTGACTCTTCCAGGAATAAACCAAAGGTCATGAGTGTCCATGAAGACTAGAACGTAGATGAACCAGGAGTTTTTCTTCTCCAGCTCCACTTCCTCTGCAGCGTTACAGCTGATGACTTTCATCTGAGTCTCTACCATGAAGAAGACCTGCAGGCCGAGGCCTCAGACGTGGAGCTGCTGACTCTCTTCCTCAATGTTTCATACTAATCTGCAGACTGTGTCTATATGAACTCTGCTTAGCTTAGCATTAGTTTAGCTCCTCCTCTCCTCAGACACATCTCATCTTCTCTCTCTCTCTGGTCCACAGTCAAACACAATGAAGACTTGTCTCCATGGAAACAGACCGAACAACTGATTAAAGACTGAAGACACTACTCTGCTTCAAAGATCAGTCTCTTATCTGTCTCCTCCTCTAAGGCCTGACACTTACTGTGTCGGCCATTTTAGAAGATCTTTGGAAAAGAAGCAAGAATTCAGCAAGTTCCTCAAACCATGTGACTTGTAGAAAGTTAGTGATTGTTCTACTGTAGATCTATATGTTGTCTATCTTCTTCTTCCAGTGTGTCTGTGTTGTTTTAGATCAACATCTGTTTATCTTCTGAGGAAACATCTACAACATCTAAGCAGCAGAGATGAAACAGACATGAGCAAGTCAACGTTTATTTATCCTCAGCTCCTCAAGTCAGACAGATTTACTGACACTTTACCTCTCTGGACCACAACCACGTCCTCCTTTAAAATTAATAATACAATCCTTGGACCGGTCGCTCTTCAAGGACACACAGCTGGCTCCAGATCGAGGTTCAGATCCTGATCCATGTCCAGGTCCAGGAGAGTCTGGTCTCTGCTGCTGGATCCTGAAACTAAACCACCACAGATAAATGTGCATGTTGGATAAAAACTGATGAGAATAAATTCAAAGCAGAGACGTCAGAAGTAAAAGGATGAAACAAACGTGTTGTATAAACTCAGTGACGCAAGAGTGATGAAGCAGCTTTAACCCAAAGAGGAAGAGAGATGAAAGACCACCAGAAGAGACTCTCAGGGGGTGTCGGCAATGGCAATACCTCCTTAAGAAACTCAGAAACATTCTACAGACTTTTTATTCCAGTTTCATTGAGAGCATGGTCACTTTCTCCATAACCTGCTGGTTCCACTCCATCAGCCTCCAGAACAGAAAGCGACTGCAGAGCACTGTCTGGGTTTGCTCTAAGATCATTGGCCTGTCTGTCAGAACTCTATCACACATACACCACCAACAGACACTCATCTTAGCAGGAAACATAAAGAGCCCTCACACGTCCTCCACTCAGCATTTGAGTGCTAATGAGTTGCTGTTCTGGCATCCTGGTCGCTGCAGGGTGCAAGTACACCGTCACTCTGCACCAGCAATCACAGCACCACCATATTGGCAGGAAAGCTTTTCTAATTACTGTTCAGTTGACCACTGCAGCAACTAACTAACTTGTCCTTGTACCAGTTCCATCCAAAAATGGTGGACAGCTGTTGTGTCCCAGGATGCCAGAATAGTCAGGGAGAAGCAAAGAGGAAATCGTTTTCTAGGATTCCCAAAGATCCCTCAAGACGTCAGATGTGGATTACTGCAATAAAACGCTCAAGAAGCAGGAAGGAGAAAACAGAGCGGTGGGATCCCTCAAGAAACGGGTTTGTCTTGTGTAGAGATCACTTTCTATCAGGTACAGAATCCAGCGTTCTCCAAGTGTAATGTCTTGTTTATTTATCATGTTTTTAACCTCATGTCCAACAGATTTCTTTTCATAAAGGCAAGTTAGGCTCATGTTTATAACGTGGATTACAAAGGGCTGTTGATCATTCAGCACTAAAACTACTCACAATGAGAAAGAAATGAAACAGTTACTTGTTATTGTAGTTACGTTACTGTCATGAACCTCCTCAGATAAATTCTTCAGTGTTTGCTTTCAGTGACTCTGGAGTAGGACCAAGGAAAGTTAATGAGGTACTTCTATATATCTGATACTACAGGCCAGGAACATTGTTCCTGTTTCAATGCTAGAAGAAAGCACACCTGGGACATGATAAGGGTCTGTGATATCTAATGTGTGGAGTTTATCTTGTACTGGTCAGTTTCTATCTGTTTAAAGTGCTCAGTAAACTCTGACGGCCTGAAATCAGCTCTGGCTCCATTCATTTTAACTCAGAGTTTTCCTGCCAATATGGAGGTGTCAACAAAAAAACATCACGTGACGCCTGGATTTGTTTCCATATGCTAATTTAGCACGGCCAAACGCAGCTACCACGCAGGTTATATGAGATATGGATTGTCTTATACTGAGGACAAAGGAGGACAAAGACCTCAGTGTGTCTAGTGCAGCGAGGTGTTGGCACCTGAAAGCAGGAAGCCTCAAAACTGAAGCAGCATTTGGAAACAAAACACCAAAGATGAACCTGTTGAGTACTTCAGAAGACGACTACTGTTACTGAAATGTTCTGCTTGCCATGTCAGCCTTATGATTAATACTAGGGATGCTCGATATTGGCTTTTCTACCGATATCCGATATTCCGATATTGTCTAACTCTTAATTTCCGATACTGATATCAACCGATACCGATATATGCAGTCATTTTACACCAAAATTGTTAGGTAACAACATAACATCACCTATTATGGAATTAACACATTATGCCTAATTTTATTGCGACGTCCCACTGGATGCAAACATAAATGCAACATGGCTTTTCTAATGGAATCACTGTCTGTGCAAAATAAGTAGCAGAAAAAAGTGCTAAAAAGTGCCATTTATTTATTTTTTGTGTGTTTTTAGAGAGAATATTTTGCCTCAAACACTACAGACAATATCAAAACAAGGAAGACAAATGTAGCGTATAACTCCACATGATTCTTCTTGCGGTGGGTGAACAAATCTGATGTATTAAAGCACAGTTACTCATTGCGCAGCTCGCGATTACAAAGTTATGTATTAAGTTAGTAGGTGACACTTAAATACTTCCAAACCACGGACATCTCATACGCCGGGCGAGCTAGCTTGTTAGCCACGGTTAGCAACCTACGAGACAAGCGTCTTGTTGTTGTTATACGTCATCAAACACGCGCCTGTTAACGTCCCATGCTGCGTTCATGCACACTCGGAAATGCTGATGCCTGCAGAACAAATATCGGTTATGAAAAACCCGATACCGATATTTTCCGATATTACATTTTCAACTCAATATCGGCCGATAATATCGGCCCTCCGATAATATCGGACATCCCTAATTAATACTTGAAGAAGTGACTGAATAGTTTTAATAGGACATGGTTAGATATTCAATCAGTGGGTACTCAGCTAAAAAAGACTGAAGTTACTGAAGTGAAGAGTTTTGGTTTGAATGAAAATGCTGCTAATTGAGTGTAAAAGGGAATAGTTCCCTCTCTGGTCATTGTGGTTCATCATTACATTTGTTTGATTGTGTTTTCATCCTGTCATATTCTATTCTACTATCTCAGGTTCAAACTACAGAATCTTTTCATTCAATACATTTGAGAAGTTGAACATTTTCTTTGATTTGGGTCACAGCTTGTCATTAAGGGCTGATGGTGGGTCCTGAAGCCAGACCAGTTGAGAACCACTGATTTAATGCATAGTTATCTGGAGATCATTTCTATTGTTCTAGTTTGTGTTTCTTGTTCCTTCAAAGTGTCACGTTCTTCCACGTCATGCTGCTCACTTGTGTCTTAAATTGTCCCCTGAAGACAAATAAAGTTTTCTGAATCTGAATCTGAATGAATGAAAGTAGAACCATCAGCTCCTCAAGTCAGACAGATTTACTGACACTTTACCTCTCTGGACCAGAACTAAGTCCTCCTTTAAAATCAAAAGGAATGTCCTTGGACTTGTCGCTCTTCAAGGACACACAGCTGGGTTCATGGTGATCAGACTCTGGTCTCTGACGGATCCTGATAGAAAAACATCACTGATTAAATTAGATCAGTTATTCAGGAAAATTCTCGTTGATTAAAATCCTTTAATTTTGATGAAATATTAACAACTTACCTTGGACTCTGTTTAACATCAGAAATAATTACTTTGGACCGGTCACTATTAAAGGGCACACAGGGAGCTCCAGGTCCAGGTCTCGAACCTCGTCTAGGTCTAGAGGTTCGTCTAGATCTAGATCTAGATCCAGATCCAGATCCAGATCCAGGTCCAGGTCCAGGTCCAGGTCCAGGTCCAGGTCCCCCAGGTCTGTCCTCTCTCTGGTCCATGCTGCTGAAACACTAATCATTCATGTTGTAAACAGATCAGCTGATCCTCCACTGATTGGCTCTTATTCATCAGCTGCTGTACTTCTACTATCCGTCCACTAGATGGAGCCATGGAGGACACACATGATGCGTTCACTGACACTGAGACTTTCAACAAACTCAGGTCCATCATGATCAACGTATATATTTTATACTATCTTCCAGTTCATAGACTTTCTATGTTTTATACAGACATTAAATATCTTGTATATATTTTTAGACACATTCTTCATATACTAGTAAACCTTCTGTTCATTTATTCCTTTTCTATTCTGTCTTGTAACATGTTGTGGTGTCTTGTCAGCAGATATGTAGCACAGTGGGACCAGGAGAAACACAATCTCACACTAATATGTTTTCATTCATAAACTGAGGAGGTGACAAGAAACACCACTTGAGTCTTTAATAGATTTACCTTCTAGATAGAAAACTCTAGATATCAGACATAGATTTACATATGAACACAACATATCTCATGTCCATTCCATGTTTTAAACTCTTCTATATTCTAGATAGAAATGTGTCTATCATGTAGAAAGCGTCTCTATGTTGAACTGGAGTAAAAGTACTTAGTTACTTTCAGCGCTTCCCGTTAGAAAAGCAGATCAAACTTCTAGAGACAGATTTCAAATCAAAGACTGTGTCATGGATGGAAATAATCAAAGAAGTTGAAATCATATTTAGGAAGCAGGTCTGGTGCTGATCACACAGAGACAAGAAATGGCGGATCAGTTTCATACTAGTCCTCCTCCAGACTCTAAACTTTCAGCTCTGACTCAGATTAACGTGAATTTATGGAGCTGCAGATTTCTGCTGCTTCTGTTGGAGTTGAGCTGCTGACATCTGATGTTAACCAAGAAAACATTCAAAACTGCTTCATTACCTTCAGACGGAGCTTGACACGGAGAGAAAAATATCTGCGACACGATCCTGGAGAAAGAGAAACTCAACTGAAACCAGGAAACTACCTGCCAGGTGTTTGGAGGAGGAGTCAACACAAATGTTACATGA
Source organism: Planiliza haematocheilus (assembly GCA_005024645.1). Taxonomy (NCBI): domain Eukaryota; kingdom Metazoa; phylum Chordata; class Actinopteri; order Mugiliformes; family Mugilidae; genus Planiliza; species Planiliza haematocheilus. Next base: position 72,831 of record SRSE01000504.1, read on the forward strand.
CTCAGATTAAAAGTCTGAAGATTTCTTCAAATCCATCAATAAATAATGTTTTGTGTCACGGACTAAAAACTAAATAATCTTCCAGGTCGTATGAAGATGACGGAGCTCTCAGCTGGACTCGAACCCGCTCCTGAATGTTTGTGGATGTTTAGTGTGAGTTCAGCCTCTTAACGTGTTGTCTTCGTGTTCACTGAACCTTCTGTCCTCCCGCCTCAAACTGACTGTGTAATAAACTAATGAGTTGATTCTAAAATGATGAGAGTTCTTGTTGTTTCAACCTTTGCTCATTTATTGACAGAGTGCTCTTTTAACACACTTCTCAACCATAACAGAACTAACGGAAAACGTGCATTCCTCGTACGACCGGAACTGTCGCTTTTTATTTATTTTAACATAATCCTTGTTATTTTTTATTACTTTATTGTAGTACTTGTCTTATCTCAAGTTTCAAGTTCAATAAAAATTGCCTTCTTTATCATAGTACTTTTTTTTTTTTTCTCAGAATAACATTCAATAGAAACACCAGGGGGACCACTTCACATGGCAGGAACAAAACAAACAGCTAGTGTTGTGTCGGTCGTGAACGAACGAATCAAAAGAACTAGTTCTTTTTGGTGAACGGAGTGAACTAGGTCACTTCCTCGAAAAGACCCGTTCTTATAGCCTAATCGTTCGCGGCGTCCTCCTTGGCTGAACAGTCTGCACCGTTCCTATTTCCTCATTACGCGAGCTAGAAACCAGCAGCAGCTTTCCTGATTGGACCACACACGTGAGGAGGGCGGGACTGTGTGTGTGTGTGTGTGTGTGTGTGTGTGTGTGTGTGTGTGTGTGTGTGTGTGTGTGTGTGTGTGTGTGTGTGTGACTTTAAAATGTTCGTATACCTTCTTTCTAACCACCTTTAAATGTAAAGTGACTTTGAGTTCTTATTCTTATATCTTTTATTTTTAACCATCTTTTATTGTAATGTCTCTGAGTTTTCAAACGCGCGCTGGCGTATTTCGGTCTGACTAGTTCACTGAACGACTGGCTGTATCTTTTTGATTGCACATTTCATATCATAGTATAGTTTTTATTTATATATTATTCTTATTTATTTTTCAATAAACAGCATCTTAATATTTTGTTAATATTTAATTTAATACTTGTTTGCTTGTTTATTTTTGATTGTACATTTAATTGTTTCTATTTAGGTAGTTTTGTTTTTACTTTCACAATAATAATTTATATTTTAATTAATATTTGTTTGCACTGGAGTCGGAGTTGCACATTCAATTTTATTTGCAATTATTTGAGTTTATCAGCAGTTAGTTATTTTAAATAAAATTATGTTGGGGATGTCTGACAGAAATCACTTTGTTGCATTTTATTGTTGAATAGGAATGTCGCACACAGACGAGCCCCCCCCCTCTCTTCCCGTGCGCACGGGGGATAGTGGAGAGCGCGCCGCGAAATGAACGAAATGAACGAAATGAACGGGTTTTTTTACTGAACGATCTGAACTGAACTAGTTCTTCAAAGTGAACGACAATTCCCATCACTACAAACAGCGAGTGTCTTTATCTGGGGCGACTGAGCGCTGTCATAAAGGTACACCTCAACCAATCACTCCTGATCTGTTTCTCTACATGAAGCATTTCACCTGCATGTCCGTCTGTCTCTCAGGTGGACGAGGAGCCCCTCACTGCACACTCTAAGAAATGTCCTGTAAAAATTACAGTAAAGTACAGGCAGCTCGGTTGCCAGAACTTTACTGTATTGTTATGTACAACACAGTACTGTAATACAATATATTGCAGTTTACTGTAATCGCAGGTTACTGTAGGAACTGTACTGTACCTTACTGTGTTTCTGAAATGACTGTAAGTATGGATTACTGAAGCTTATTATATACACTGTATGTTACTGTAATTACAGGTTACAGTATTTCACTGCCTTTGTGTTACTGTATCTCATTAAGACAGTAATGTACCGTAAGTTGATGAATAAGCATTTAAAAAAAAAAAATAATTCAATAATGATTATTGTTACTAAAATCTCATATTACATATTCAGTAATAATTTATATTGATGAATTCAATAAAAATAAACCCTAAAGATAATTATATTGGTAAACAATCTTAATAGTTAAAATGAACAGATCTGAAAAGTTTTCATGAAAATACATTTAACATAACAATAATAATGATTCTTATTCAAGAGTCTATCTCAGTCAGTCAAAATGTAACAGGTAGTAAACAGGTAGTAACCTATGGTCGTTTAACCTATTTAATTGGCGGTCTGCCAATAGGGACCGGATAAAGCTGTTTACATGGGGGCTGATGGGGACTGCTTTCTTCTGAACTAGTTTCCCAGTCTTCTTACTCACACCCTGTCTGGCCGAGCACTTCTTTCCCTCCTCTGGATTGATTCTCACCAAAAATCTGTAATTGAAGATAAACTTTTAATTTCCAGTCGATTACTTTCTTTTATTAAACACGGTTATCACACTGTTGTTTGCACCATTGGTGCATGGCTTAATCTCGGTGGTCCTGAGCCAGTTTCCAAAATGTGTAATGAATGGGCCTACTATGCAATAAGTTAGTAAAGACAATGAAAATGTTCCAATATTTATCTGATATAAAACATGCTTGTGTCACTTATTCTACTCATAGTTGATATTACTGAAAATAAAGAAAATAACCAACCTTTGAACAAGCTTATTTTGGAAGGCCTCTGATAGTCTGCTTAGAAGGTCGATCCCTGTTAGGGTCTCAAAATGAGCGCATAGCCATCGTGTTTCAAACAGAAAGGGCCACTCTTCACTGATCGTGGACACTTGTGGAGGCGGGTTAGAATTGATGAAGTCACGCTGCTTCCAATATGTGATGGCCATGAGCTCATCCACATGGCCTGTATCAGCTCGTCTTGGCCCTTCAGTGGTGAATAGATAAGTTAACATTTGCCTCTTGACTTCAAGGGAATCTGGGGTTTCACCCTCTGGAAGGTATTTAGGCTGCCAATTTACGCAACCATAACTATCCTGCTGGTTGAGGCTGTTTCTTGGAAAGGTGTTTTTAGCATCTTTTCTTTTTGGTTGTCGAACTTTCGAGAGGGTGTTGTTCCGGTTTAGGTGTTCAACACGTGTTTTTATTTGATTGAGTAGGGAGCTGTAGCCACAACCCAACACATCTCCGTCATCTGTAACATCCCCAAATGTTTTGGGGTACTGAGTGACAACATTCCTGGCTATCTCAGCACACTGTGACCTACTTGGGTTTATGCAGTGACATCTAATTGCATCAACAGTTATTCTTATCATCTTGAGTCTGTCAGACTGGGCTGCCCGTAGTTCTCTGTCCATGGATTGGACTTTTTCCAAAGGGATTTGGAAGTCCTTGAGCCACTGAGATGACGGGAGAGTGTAGGGAGAAGACATGGCAGTGTCATCAGAGGGAGACGACGTTGCCGTCTGTGTTGTAGGGGGTGTAGTAGCTGTACTACTGAACTGGGGAGTGGTTGTGTGGTACAATCTGTGGAGAGGAAAACAAGTTTAAGAATTGGATGTAATGTTGGAGGATGTTGGATACATGTGTATCTGGAGTGCGTGAGTGTATGTTTGTGTTTGTAAATGTTTGGTGTCTTTTCCTCGGGCAGTGTGTGTAGTGATGTAAATTAATGGAGTATCTACACTGGAATAGTGTTTGTGGACGTGGGGTTGTGTGCGTGGCTTTGTATGCATATGGAAAAAGATTTTTAGAAGAAGAATTTCTAGACATTACATGGATGTAAAACTACAACAAAGGAAATACACCTGAATTAATAAATTAACTTTTACTAACCTCTCCTTTGGAAAGAGTCAATGACCTTTCGACACTGACAGGGCGTCAGTAAATCGCTGATGTCGTCCTCCTTCACATACCGAAGATCTCCTATTTCCTCGATTCCAACAACTACGACCAAACGTTCAACTAGCTTTTGTAGCCGCTCCTCATCTAGTCTTGGAAGGAACGCATTGACTAGCCATATTGAAATCTGGAAAAACACACACACACCAGTCAGAAAATGTAGGAATGTTAGTCAGGCTGGAAATGGTCTGGAAACAAACTTTTGTGGAAGGTGGTAAAAAAAAAAAAAGCATTTTTACTCATTTGCTCTCCTCTTATGATACTTAAGCCACCCCTTATCTGTGTGAAGGTTCCCAGGACCGGTGCCTTATCAAATAGACCCAAAGTACGATAGTTCCATCACTGAAGTTTACTTATAAAGGGGTTACAATTCTGGAAAGGTGTATGTGCAAACATCAATAGAAGAATCATGTAGAAATGGCGATTTCACCAGAAACAGACAAGATGTGGATATGCAAAACACACTCTTATAATCAAGCCAGAATTATTTTGGAATGATTTGCTGTTGACTTGTTAGCCACATCCATATTGGTAATACTCCAACTTATAGTTGAACATTTTCCAAGAAATGCATGCAATACCATAGACAACACTTCAGAATAGTAATCGCAGTCCCCAGAAACAAACATCATTGGGAATTTAGACACACTTGAAACTACCCATGACCAGTGACCTGAGACTATCTACAGGCTGATGGTTTACAAAAAGAGGCTCTACCACACACCTATTATCTTATTCCACTGAGGTGTCTCAACTTTTGCACTTGTCTGTTTTTGCAAATGGACACATAACATCCTTAAAGTTAATTCTATAAAAAATAATTTCAAAACTCAGAGTTAGTGCTTCCATAAGGTATGGCACATGTTAAAAGGAGGTTACTGCAGTTACTGCATTGAAATCACTCTAATCAAAATAATCAAGAGGGGTGCCAAAACTTTTTCATATGACTGTATGTGAACATGTGACTGACAGATGTTTTTCGATGTTAATGGGTCACTGGCATAAAACAGTTATTGCAAGCAACGGTTTTGCAACTAAATATTAAATGTTATTTATTTTATTCCCATACCCTTTTGCTCAAATGTAGTGGTCAATAAAAAAGGTGATATGTCCTCAGACGTTAAACATATTTAAGTGTAAATACAAGAAAACGAAAGCTGACTTTAACTTTTGACTCATAATCATCTATTTTATCTTAAAACCAAATGTCTTCAATGTACAATGAAACAAAAGAAATATGCCTTGCTGTTCATATAATTTTGGAGTTAACTGTTAGAAAGAATACTGAAGAAGTATCAGTGCTCGGTGCTTGGCCTCACAATGGAGTGATGGAGCGCAACCACTGAAACATCACCAATGTGATAGATAGGTAAGGGGTAATGATCAGCCAGGCTGTCAATGTCCACACACATGTACGCCCCCTGCTCATTCAGCCAGTGAAGTCCAACATCAACGAGAAAGACAGATTCACACTTCTCCACCATCAGATAAACTCTGTTCTGATTAAGCAAAATTAGCACAATTTTGCCAAACAGGATGCCATCATCATCATGTGAAACTGCCACAACTATGCCCTTACTGTATGTGATGTTTTTGTAGACAACAGAAGATATCTCTGTTGTCTCATTTTTCAGGATTGATACTCCCTCAAAGGCTTCCTGAATCAAAGGACAGTAAAGTTTATCCTCAAACCTGGTCGCTGGACCAACCACCTGAACATCCGGAGAAAATAGCTGCCCTGTGCCACGATACGACTGCAATAACTGATGCCTTTCAGCCAAAGAGCTGCACAAGTTTTTAAAATTGTGCAGCCTCCTTGCACATCTTTTAAAATAGCAGTGTTTACTCTCGAATCGAAGGTGTTTGGAGGAGGAGTCAACACAAACGTTTCATGACTCAGATTCCTTTTTGGAGTTGCACCTGATCGCAACGCTGCATATCGTACAATGATGTAAGACTTTCGGTTAAAAAGAAAAAAAAGAGTTAAAAATGATTGGTTAAAAGCGGTGTCACTCAATTCTCTGATTTCTCATTGGTTGAAATTGTAAACAAGCCGCCCCCTGTTCCCTTGTGCTACTTGTGTCACACATCTCGTTAACTGAATGTTAACAAGCCGAAAAGAAGAACCTCATTTAATGCCTAGTCTAAAGAGTCCGTTTGTCACAAACGTGTGCTCTTTTGACCATCTGAAATCAGTTCAAATACAGGTGGACTGCTCACACATAAACACAAATACACTGCAGACATGTACCCGAAGGACTGAATCACTGTGGAATAGATTGGACCTTTCAGTTCAATATGCACTCGTTGCATGGTGTTTTTTCTTCTTACTGTCTGTTGTTACATAAAAAAGTTCTATATGCTTATTAAGAACTGGAATGTATATTTTTTCATTTATTTATGTATTTTTATGTAAATTTTATTTGCACATTTAAGGCCATACATGTTCTGCTTTGTGGCACTTTGTAAAACAGATATATTGAATAAATATAAATACCGTGAACAAATACTTTTCGTCTTCTCAGGAATATTTTATTCCGTTACACATACATCATGATATATCACAGATAAATTGTCTTGTGATGAGCAGAGTATCTCAGAATCACTGTATCATGACACCATCGTTATGTACAAAATTGTATTGTCGTGGGGAGTACACTAGAGTTGTATGTTGCGATTTTTCTTTCCACACTAAATGCCACAAAGTGTCCTCCTTTTTGGTGTTGTGGAAATGGCCACCCTAACACTGACTGTGTAATAAACTTTGTGTTCAATGAGGACCCGGAATCTGACAGTTGGTTCCATGTCTAGGAAGACAGAAGAAATGCATGATATATACAGTACAGTGATATTCAAAACTGGAAGCAGATGTGGCGTTTCAATGTCACCATGCGCTTTCCTGCAACAATATAGGCAGACAGAGGACAAACATCACATAAGACTTATGTTATCCGTCTTCTCCAGATGAAATCCACGATAGTGGTCATCATACCAGGACATCTGTGTTTTCACAATAAAATGTACTCTTTCCCCGAAAAGTACAATTTGAACAATCTCTGCAAAATCGGGAAAACCAGCAGTACAACCATGGGCCACAATCATGCCTTTTGAGTACCTTGTTCCATAAAAGGTGACAGTGTCAGCCAGCTGTACTTGAGACTGATAAGGAGACAGAAGTCTGATTGATTCCTGAACAACTACATGCAGGACATCTAATGGCACTGATGTGACTCTTACAACACTCAGAGCAGGCAAAGCAGTTGTTGAATGCAGGTGATGGCTAATCAGAATCTGATGCTTTGTTGCCAGAGAAAGGAGGATGTTCTTAAAGTTGCCAGTATGCTAGTGATGGGTCCGGCAACACCGATGCGTCGGCGCATATGTCAAGCTCATAGAGTCCCCCGTGTCAGTGCGCGTATCGTGTTAAGAAAAGGTCACATGACCGAAACAAAAAAAAAAAAAACCAAACCCAAACCCCAAAGAAAGAGGAAGGTCTCCGCCGTTTTGAGCTTATATCAGCAAATAAGGGATTTGTTTTTATTTCATCCAGTTGCTCTTAGTTTCCACTTGATCTGTCAGGATTCAAATCAATTTCAAAGGGACTCTTAGTTTAAATTACCAGTTTTACTGTCTACTGGTTAAATGCCGCATTTGTTTTACCGAACTATCTTACATAAATAAAAGCACCTCCTCAATGCTGGGACACTATAGAGCTTGGCACGAAAATGCTGCGCCTATACCACAGGTAGGCGCAGTGGTACCTTGCTGAGGCAACCTCCCCAAATCCCAAGATCCTTTAAGATACTGGGCCAGAAGTATAACTATCCACAGCTCTTCTGGCTATCACTACAGTTTTTCTGCACGCCATTATCGTCAGTCCCATGTGAGCGGGTGTTCTCTAAAATTGGAGAACTTGCATCCAAAAAAAGAAATCGACTAAATACAAAAAACCTGGAAAAGCTTTTTTTTTTTTTTTTTAAATAAAAATAATAAAAGAAATTGTAAAATAAAAAAAATACCCCCCCCCCCCCCCCCCACCGCCTCAAAGACAAGTACATAAGCACATTCACTAGAATTTTCACATGTCCACATTATTTATTGACTGTACATTTTAAAGATATCAAAGATTCTTTACACTTAGATTAAGCTATAAAATAACACAATATAAACAACAATAACAAATGATATTGTGTATCTACTAGGTCATTCAATCAGTGTGTCAGTGGCGTCTGAACTAGGTTGCCTGCAATAATGTTTATGGTCCAGCAGGTGTCCCTATTGAGTGACACAGTACCAACACAGCATCGATACCGTTTGGTGAGGAGCTGCAACGCTTCACGAGGCCTCATCTACCCATCACTAGTCATTAGAGAACCACTGTTCAGAGAAAGAATCTTCCACCCTGTTCACCTGAACCACATCCTCTAATCATAGGTGAGAATCTGGCTGTTAACAGACACTAGTAATAGTTACTAGCATAACATGGACAAGTTTTTTCCCACGCAGCAGAGGAGCAGAAGCAGAGGACAAGGTGCGTGACAGCCACATTTCTCTGCAGATGGATGGAGCCACTAACAAGGACTGTTTATTTATAACTTATGTCTGATTCATAGAGGACTGTGTGGGAGCTGCCTCCGTTCATCGAGCGCGTCTCCTCCAATGTGCAGTGGACGCACTGCATGATACACCGCAAAACACTGGCATCTAAACAGCTGAGTCCTGAGCTGAATGATATAATGTCCGGCGTCATTGCTGTGTCGATATTAATGTGTCATTACCAGTGGTGACCAATAGAGGGGGCTGTTGATGGTGAATGACAGGTAGATCCACTTCCTGTAGAGAGGAGTCGGTACTTGTAAGAAGAAGTAAAAACGGTGTGAGCTAGTTAGCTCACATGAAAGACAAAAAGACTATTCATTTTTAAAAGATGAACAAGACAATTGCCACAGTCATTTACATCAAAACACAACCTGTCAATGCCCCCCTTAGGGACATGTCGGAGTGTTACCATGACCCCAAGGGGGGGACTCACCCGCCTGGCAGAGCACTATGCTCTGCCGCTGCGAGTAGTTTGTGTTGTAACGCTCTGGGGTTTCTTCTTTCCTGCGGTCGGGCCCCGCTGCCTGGCCTCGTCTCCAGCTCACTCGGCGTACTACCTCTGGCGTCCCGGCCTCCCTCTGGTGTCCCTCTCCTCTGCTAACTCTCCCCGTTAATTCTCCCCATCAGTCCCATGATGCCACTTTTATTTCCAGGTCAAACCCTCTGTGTTCCTCTGATTGGGTAGGTGGCCGCCTATTAACCACAGAGGGCGGAACCTCCCAGGTGCAGCTACTCCAAAAAGGTGTGTTCAGGAAGTCATTAAAATAACGCACATGCATTAAACGTAAATAAACCATTAAAAACACAACACAGCAAACGCATGCAAAGATAAAATCAATAAAATATAAAACAAGCAAAAAATACAATCACTCCAAAAGCTGTCTTCCTGCCCCGTGACACGTGGGAAGGCGTGGTCCAGGGTCTTTGATCTGCAAGATAAAATCTGCATCTTTTTGAAAGAAGAGAGCAGTGATCTTGCTCACAAATTGTACTAGATCATGAAACTTGCCTATCTCAGCGACATGTTTCTGAAACACAATAAAATGAATTCACAGATGCAGGGCACAAATACATACCTTCCACATCTGGCAGATAAAATCACATCATTCATAAGAAAACTTGACATGTGGCTACGAGTGAAAGATGGAAATGTGGACTCATTCAAGAATCTAAAATCACTCACTGAAGAGGCCAGACATATGATGAAATATTTCATGATGCAGGACCCCACAGAATATGACTGGATCCGTGACCCTTCAGTGCAATATCACCTACTGACTTCAGCACAAAGGAGGAACAGTTCATTGATGTCACCTCTGGTTCAGTAATAATAATTCAATAACAGAATGCCACAGGAGGTCATTCCTGCCTGTGGCCATCAAACTTTATAACTCCTCCCACTGAGGAGTTATGAAGTATTTTTTGTATTACCTTTATTCAGGTAGCAACTGTCACTTTATGGGAGCAACAGCAACAAAACAATTTCCTTGAAGGATTAATGAAGAATTCTGATTCCGAAGATTACCCACTTCCAGAGAGAGTCCTGGCTATGCTTCTTCTGCAGTGTCCACCATGAAGACAAAATACAAATCAAAGCTAAGCACTGAAAATTAACTCAAGTGGCGGTCTCAAAACTGAAACCCAGATTTGAGAAGATCTGCAGCATGAAGAAGGCCCACACCAGTCACTGAAAGGATCAGAATCAGAAAAGACTTTATTGCCAAGCATGATCGTACATACAAGGAATTTGCTTTGGTGTTGTTACGCCTAAAATAAAATAAAATAAAAATAAAATATAGAAACTATATTATAGAATGAATATAGAAACTTCCTCTCAGATACATAAAATATAGAAATATAACAAAATACAAAAATATATACACAGTATATATATATATATATATATATTTATCGCCATGCTAGTGGTCCTACACTCGATGGATCGCAGCCGTCTGCCAGAGGGGAGTCTGTTGAATAGTCCGTGTCCAGGAGTCCTGGAAATGTACAGCTCATCGAGAGACTTCAGACTGCAGCCAATCACCAGATGGTGTAAAGGTGTAATTTTTGCACAACAGACCTTTAGGGTTTTATTTGATTTCCTCTCTGTCATGTTTTCTATCATGGTGCCTTATCAGTAGCATCCTTGTTTTTTTGTGAGTTTGTTTTCTTTTGTATTAAATATCTTTGTCGCCTACTCCGACCTTTAAAGTAATGCATTTGGGACCGAACCTCCATTCCCGTCTACCCTTCCTGACACTCTCAGGGAGCTGGGCATGCTATAACCCGTTTTTGCAGACACATTAAGGAGATACAATACAAATTAACTTAACCTAATGGAAACCTCTAATAAGTCGATTCGTTGTATTTATATTTATTAATCAAGTATGCATAGTTGAAAAACAAAGAAGTAGCTACCACCCAGTAACATCAGGAGTACAACAATAACATCACATATGATTGACTCAGTGGAGTACATGAAGTAAAAAGCAGCATTTATCTGCAGTCAGAGTCTCTCCACACATAAACTGGTGCTGCTGCTTCAACCTCTGGATCATCAGGACACAGCTCATCCTCTCTCAGCTCACACAGTTTCCTCTTCACACAGATCATCACCTCCAGCTGTAGAGAGAAGAAGAAAGAGGAGAGGAGATAAATGAATGTTTCCAGAGACTCCCTTCATCAGCTGTCAGTCAGTGATGCAGCTCATCCAGTATGTCTTGACTTTGAGACTGTGTTTAGGACAATACTGCTGAACGTAGCATGGACTGACTGGAACCCTCTACTGACCTCAGAGTCTCCAGTCTACAGTTTGGACTCTCCACAAGATCAAGAAGCTGCTTCACTCCTGAATCCTTCAAACTGTTGTTAGTCAGGTCCAGGTGTTTCAGATGGGAGGGGTTGGACTTCAGAGCTTTTCCCAGAGAATCACAGCTGATCTCTGACAACCTGCAGCTCATCAATCTGAATAAAGAATAAATTATGTAGATTCAGTCTAATCAAACATGTTTGACTGACTTTGTCCTTCTGTCATTGTGGATCTTCATGTTTTCTACAGACAGTAAAATGTGACAGTGTGAGATGTGTGACATTCTTTCAGTAGCTGTGGTTCAGAGAGAATGGACCGATACATGGATCACAGCAGGTGTCACTCCAAATGAAATGTGACTGAATGATGATGAAACAGCAGAAATAATTAGTGAAGTCTTCAGTTTGAGGAACAATAAAGTTATATAAGAAAATAAATTAGATTCAGTTGGTCATTAAACATATCAGATGTACAACAGTAACAGACAGTGAACTGACCTCAGTTTCTCCAGTCTACAGTCTGTACTCTCCAGAAAACCACACAGCTGCTTCACTCCTGAATCCTTCAGGTTGTTTCCAGTCAGGTCCAGATGTTTCAGATGGGAGGGGTTGAACTTCAGAGCTGAGACCAGAGAATCACAGCTGATCTCTGACAAATCACAGCAACTCAGTCTGAAGAATGAATATAATATGCAGATTAAAATTAATCATTCAATCAGATGTTTTCAGGTTTCAAATGTGCAGCTCAACATTACTGTGTCCTAACAGCCTTTGGGCTTCATTGATTTTAACAACTAACAGTGGACATTTTCTACAGTTTCTGCTACAAAAACTCATCTTGAACTAAAAGACATTTACAGATTTATGGAGGAAAGTTCTGGATGAACATGAATTAGATTCAGTTGGTGATTAAACATACCACATCTACAACAGTGAAAGTCTCTGAACTGACCTCAGAGTCTCCAGTCTGCAGTCTGGACTCTCCACAAGATCAAGGAGCCGCTTCATTCCTGAATCCTTTAGACTGTTGTTAGTCAGGTCCAGATGTTTCAGATGGGAGGGGTTGGACTTCAGCGCTGACACCAGAGAATCACAGCTGATCTCTGACAAACTGCATCTCCACAAACTGAATAAAGAATAAAAGATGTTGGTTAAATCATTAATAATTAATCAGATGTGTTCAGGTTTTAAATGTGCAGCTCAACGTTACTGTGTCCGAACAGCCTTTAAGCTTCACTGACTTTAACGACTAACAGTGGACATTTTCTACAGTTTCTGATACAAACACTTGTCTTGAACTAAAGGACATTTACAGATTTATGGAGGAAAGTTCTGGATGAACATGAATTAGATTCAGTTGGTGATTAAACATATCAGATCTACAACTGTAACAGAGAGTGAACTGACCTCAGAGTCTCCAGTCTACAGTCTGGACTCTCCAGAAAACCACACAGCTGCTTCACTCCTGAATCCTTCAGACTGTTTCTACTCAGGTCCAGATGCTTCATATGAGAGGGGTTGGACTTCAGAGCTGGTCCCAGAGAATCACAGCTGATCTCTGACAAACTGCAGCTCATCAATCTGAATAAAGAATAAAAGATGTAGATTAAATTGATTCAAAGATGTTGACTGAATTTGTCCTTCTGTTATTGTGGATCTTCATCAAGTCTTCTACAGACATCATCACTTACTAAATCCACTAACATGTTGTAGCATCCCTTCACTGCTTCTCTGTGTATTTTAGAACACATGTTAAAGTTTCAATGATGACTATCAGTCTGGTATGATGTTGGTCCCTGATTGTATCTCTGACATGTTAACCCTCCTCCAGTAGAGCTCTGTTACTAATTCCTGGGTGGAGGCTAAAAACCAGAGGAGACTGAGCCTTTGTAGTCAGAGACCCTCGACTCTGGAAATGAGCTCAACCTTTTGTCAGGTTCAAATGAGCAGCAGAAGCAGATGATCTGGGAGTTTGTGCTGCAGTTCAAACTTTACTGATGAGAGATCTCTTTATACACTCCATGTTTAACCTCTGAGAGATAAAACAGTTGATGATTTGTTCAGAAAACACAAACTCTGTTCTGGCTCTAAACACTATGACTGGTCTCACCTGCCTTCTTTCTGCAGTCACCCCAACAGAGTCCTGTCTCTTCTCCAGCTTCTGTTTGAAATCCTCACACTGAGCCTGAATCCTGCTTTGTTGGGATGTTTAAGCATGTGTTAGGCTGCTGTTTAGGACTCTGCTTTAACACACACCTCACCACAGCAGCTGTGTGACTTGTCTCTGTAGCAGCCATGTCAGCTTCTGATCCCATCAACATCATCACAGTTCCTAACTTCACCTTCATCAAGTTTTCCATTCATGTCTTTCTCTTCTTTCTCTGACCTGTCTCTCTCTCAGACTCTCTGCAGCCTGTTTTTATCTGCTATCATCAGATCTTCAACAGCCTCATTCTCATCCTCACACTCTCCACAGCCTCATCAGTACTGACTTCATCTTCACTGACTGATGGAGCACAACATGAACCTGTGGAGGCTCACATCATCTCCCCGTCATGACTCTACTTCTGTCACCTTTAAATGAACCCTGCTCAAGTCTTTCACTTCTGTTTGGAGCCACGTGGAAAAATTATTGTTCAGCCATTTGGAAATTAGGAAACTTCTTCAGATTTGTGCTCATGGAAAAACTGAACATTTATCAGCAAGAACAACTGACACATCAGTCAATGATTTGAACTGAATAAATGAAGAAAACCTACAACAGCTCCAGTCAGTGAACTGACCTCAGAGTCTCCAGTCTACAGTTTGGACTCTCCAGTCCAGCAGACAGATGCTTCACTAATGAATCCTTCAGGTCATTATGACTCAGGTCCAGCTCTGTCAGATAGGAAGGGTTGGACTTCAGAGCTGAGGCCAGAACTTCACAGTGAGTCTCCGAGAGTCCACATTCAATGAGTCTGTGATTAATAAACAAATAAAATCTGTTGTTAAATCAGATAATTTACATTATAGATCCAGACTGAATGAGAATGACAAGTCTATAGTTGTCCAGCTAGATATTAGTGCTGCAGGTTGTCCATGTGAGAAACTGTTTTTCTTCATACTTTAACATTAGACCGGACCTTTTTAATAAAGCCTGTTGTTAAAACTGATACTGGTGACCCTGAACCATCCCTTATTTATACTGCTTCATGTCTAGTCTGATGCACTGAGAATGTCTCCTCTATTTTCTTCTCTCTGTCACTGATCATTTGTTTACTTCCTTCTTTCCTGCTATCCATATATTCATGAACTGAAGAACTAAACTACTAATCTCCACTGATTGATTCTGTAAATGATCAGGACTCACCGAGCCTTTCTGCAGTTCCTCACAGCTGGGATCAGTCTCCGTCGTCCCTCCCCTGATGTGTTGTACTTCTTCAGGTCCAACTCCTCCAGAACCTCCTCTGACATCTGCAGCATGTAGGCCAGAGCTGAGCAGTGGATTTCAGAGAGTCTCTCTGATCTGTTCTCTGACTTCAGGAACTCTTGGATCTCCTGATGAACTGAGAGGTCGTTCATCTCCATCAGACAGTGGAAGATGTTGATGCTTCTGTCGGGAGAGATTTTATCAGTGTTCATCTTCTTCAGGTTGTTGATGGTTCTCTGGATGATTGCTGGACTGTTCTCTGTCTGACCCAGCAGACCTCCTAAGAGTCTCTGGTTGGACTCCAGAGAGAGGCCATGAAGGAAGCGAACTAACAGGTCCAGGTGACCATTTTTACTGGGCAGGGATTTAATCATGACTTCATAAAGGAAGTCATCCAGAGATGAGACACAACTGGGCTCCTTTTCAAGATTTTTGAACAACTTCTTGAGAAAAGACAAGTTTGATATCTTCTTTTGATATTTATTCCCCAAGAAGTCCTCCAGCACCTCTGTCTTCTTGTTGGTGTAACAGTGGATCATATAGACTGCAGCCAGAAACTCCTGAACGCTCAGATGAATAAAGCAGTAGACTGATTTCTGGAAGATCACACTCTCTCTTTTGAAGATCTCTGTACAAACTCCTGAGTACACTGAGGCCTCTGTCACATCAAGACCACAGCGCTCCAGGTTTTCTTGGTAGAACATGATCTTTGCTTTCTCCAGATGTTCAAACGCCAGCCTCCCCAGCTTCAGAAGAACTTCCCTGTCAGCCTCCATCAGCTCCTGTGGATTCATCTCATGCCCCTCATGGTACTTGTTTTTCTTCCTCTTTGTCTGAACCATCACAAAGTGTGAGTACATGTCAGTCAGGGTCTTGGGCAGCTCTCCTCTCTGCTCTGTAGTCAACATGTGCTCCAGAACTGTAGCAGTGATCCAGCAGAAGACTGGGACTCCACACAGGATGTGGAGGCTCCTGGATGTCTTGATGTGGGAGATGATTCTGCTGGACAGCTCTTCATCACTGTACCTCCTCCTGAAGTACTCCTCCTTCTGGGCGTCAGTGAAGCCTCGTACTTCTGTTAGCCTGTCAACACATGTAGGAGGGATCTGATTGGCTGCTGCAGGTCGGGAAGTGATCCAGACCAGAGCCGAGGGAAGCAGTTTCCCCTTGATGAGGTTTGTCAGCAGCACGTTGACTGATGCCTTCTGTGTGACATCAGACACAACCTCACTGTTGTTGAAGTCCAATGAAAGTCTGCTTTCATCCAGGCCGTCAAAGATGAACAGAAGTTTACAGACAGCCAGCTCCTCTGCTGTCATCTTCTGTAATGTTGGATGGAAAACATGGAGCAGCCTGAGAAGACTGTACTGCTCATCTTTGATCAAGTTCAGCTCCCTGAACGGAAGGACCATCACCACACTGACATCTTGGTTTTCCAAACCCTCTGCCCAGTCCAGAGTGAACTTCTGCACTGAGAGGGTTTTTCCAACACCAGCAACGCCGTTGGTCAGAACCACTCTGATGTGTCTCTGTTGGTCAGGTAAGGCTTTAAAGATGTGCTGGCACTTGATTGGAGTGTCCTGGAGGGCCTTCATCTTGGAAGCCGTCTCAAGCTGCTTCACCTCATGTTGGGTATTAACCTCTTCACTCTGTCCCTCTGTGATGTAGAGCTCAGTGTAGATCCTGTTGAGGAGGGTTCCACTTCCTGTTACATCACTTCCTTCAGTCACACGTTCACATCTCCTCCTCAGACTGATCTTATGTTCATCTAAAACCTCCTGCAGACCAACATCTGCTGGAAAGAAGAACAAACGTGAGACAGAAAGAAAACACTCATCCCTGTTGGAAGCCACAAAGAACAGAAAACTGACTTTAAATGTGTTGTAAAGAGTTTTTTCTTCTCACAATGAAACATTAGAAATGCTCTTTTTTCTTGTGCTAGTGTTTGATTGACAACAGAGGCAGAAGGTTGTCATATTTTAAACTGAGCTACCAATAATATGATGGACAATATGTTGATCTTTTGATTTTAATAGCACCAACAACCAAATACCGATAATCATATTATAAATACACTGCATTACCTCTGGTTGTTTCACAATAATAGCCTCCCAATAAAATGAATGTCAGTATTGATTCCATTTGCTTCAACATGTATTAACAAAGTCCAGTTATGAGTAAAGAAATCAGTGAAGAGTAAAATAAGGCTCATATGTGAAGTGGAGGACAATAAAAGCGAGGAAATGAAACTAGAGGAGTGCAAATTAATTAAGTACATTGCTTGGCCAAAAGTCATCATTACACAGAAAGGTTACACATATATTTTGTTGGACCTCCTTTATCTGTGACTCAAGCTCATTCTCTGTCTCATTGTTTCTATAATCTTCTCCAGTGTCTCCGGATTTCTCTCCATCCAGTGTTGCATTCATTGTATTGATGATGGAGAGTCTCACCACTGCTCAAAGCTTCTCCAGCACATCTCAAAGATTCTCAATGGGGTTAAGGTCTGGACTCTGTGGTGGCCAATCCATCTCATGCTCCCTGAACCGCTCTTTGACAATCTGAGCCCCATGAATCCTGACATTGTCATCTTGGAATATGATCCGTTGATGGAATAAGCTGCCCATTCAGTATATTCGGGTAGTCGGTTGATGAACCTAGACCTGAGCAACTGCAGCAACCCCAGATCATACCACTGCCCCATAGCACAGGCTTGTACAGTAGACAATAGGCATGATGGCTGCATCACTTCATCTGCCTCTCTTCTTACCCTGATGCTTCTCCACTCTCCTTCCAGTTTTAATAATGCATTGGACAATCTCCTTAAATGTTTTCTCTGCTTGATGCATGCCAATGATTTGACCCTTCTCACACAGACGACCACAGGATCAGGTGTCTTTAGACATTGTTGTTGAAGAAATGAGAAGCTACTCATTGCATCAGTTGGGCTTAAATAAGTTGTTGTCAGCTGCAAGATAATCACCTATGCAGTAATTATCCAATAGGAGGCTCCTACCTATTTGAATAGTTAAATCGTGGTGGAGATTTTTTTTTGGCCAGGCAGTTTTCCTCTGTGGATGTTTGTTTGGTTCTTGTTCAACAAGTGGATCTGCAGGACAAGATGTGTGTAGGTTAGAGAAGAAGGAGACGTTAGCAGGAAAGCTAATGTGGGCTGTTGTTCAGAGTCTGTGTCTCTCGTTGTGTCTCAGGCTGCTGTCTGGCTGTTAGTCACTGTGACAGTCTGTAATACACAACATTCACTCCTCTCTGTCCTGCTGTTATTACTCTGGAGCAGAACCAATGCAGTGACATTTGACTGGGAGTTAATCTACAATGATATTTAGAATGATCTTAAATCCCTATGCTGTAGAACACAACAATGTGTTTGGATTAAATCAACAGGTTTCCAGAAAAGAGTCCATCAGCAGACAGATGTACAGTCTTACTTTGTACAGTGTTGCTCTGACTGGCTGTCTGCAGTCCAGGTCTTTTTCTGGATCTTGGTCCACACTGGGGACAGGAGGAGTCTCCTGATGAAGCAGACTGGTCCCAGTATGAAGTGATGCACTGTCTGCAGAACCAGTGTCCACAGCTGCTAGAGACTGGATCCTTCAGGACGTCCTGACACAAAGCACAGCAGGACAGCTGCTCCTCCACAGAAACAGGATTCCTCTTCCTCTCTCTGTCAACACATTTCTTCATCACTAAAATCATTTGCAGACTGTCAACATTTGACATCACTGTCCAGAAGCTCAGACACTCGCAGAGAACAGGAACAGTTTGAATTGACTTCCTTTGATTTCAACTCTTACTGATAGTGAACTGGACTGATGAGGAGTATTGATCAGATAAAGATCACATTCTAACTATACTGGCTAGTTGCTACACACTGACTATGGGAGGAGGAGAAAACTGCAGTTCAATCCATCCACTAGTAGCCCAGCTGAAAATCTTTACACACTTCAACATTAGGACGAATATATGTGAATATTGATGAGTGGACATTCTGAAATGCAGGTTCTCAGGTGTTTTACTACACAAATACCATCAGCACTTCCTGGTTCTAAAACCCAGACTAGGATCTTACTAAAACATCTGCATCATGACTAGAAATCTTTCAGCAGAACATTTCTGCTTCATCCTAAAATCATCATCTTCCATCAGGTCAGTTTACAGTAGAAACAGTCTCTTACTTTGTGTCTGAGGGTCCAGGTTCTTCACAGAAATGTGGAGGAAATACTCTGGACGAGTCACTCTTCATAGACAGACACCTGGATACTGTAGACTCTGCTCCGTCCTCCTCTTCCTCCATCTTCCTGAATTCCTTCAGTCTGAGAGGTAAACCAGTAACACTCAGTGGGGGTATTCCAGAAAGGAGGTTTAACAAACACTGAGATAAAACTTAACCTCTGGGTTGTCTGAACCAGGCTACTTAACCCGAGCTGTCGGTTCCAAAACACCGGTTAGCAATCAGTTCAATCAACCCTGTATTGGTTAACCTAGAGTTGTGCACGTTCACGGCGAAGTTATAAAGGCATCATCTATTTAGAGTTGAAACCATGAGTAAAAATGTCAGAGCACAGAGCAGCCTATTTTTCTGAAGCAGAGCAGCAAGTTCTGCTCGAGGCGTACGAGGAGGAAAGAGCGATAATAACGTAAAAAAGCAAAACTTAGCGTCTGCCACGGAACGAGACCTTGCTTGGTAGAGAATAGCCGACCGCGTAAATGCATAAGTTTAATATAGCACATTAATGTATGTCAGAAACACAATAATTCAGTAGATCTTATGCTACATATTAACTGCTTTGTATGAGACTTTCTTATACTATAGACTACCTTGTCATATATTGTATTATTTTTAATTAGATGTAACCCGACCGCCCTCAAGAGAACGTGGCCGCAGGTCAAAACTAAATATAAAAACATTGTCCAAGTTGGTAAGATATATCTGGGTGCATCGTCTTAGACATCTCTTATCCAGTATTATATTCTTGAATTGCCATATTGCAACAAGGTACATTCATTTCAAAGCCAATAGGAAGAAAGCAGAGGAGAGGAAGACCGGTTCTGGACCAGCGGTGTCCCCCCTCACCCCTGTGAAGGAGCTGGCGATCAGTATCAATTGAGGGTGTCCGATGACGGAGGGGATTCCTGGGGGCACGTCATCAGAGCCCTCAACCTCCCAGGAGGAGCTAAATAAACTAGTGCAATGTATTTACCCTAATAGACCTACGCCTAAATCACTTATGTCTAATTTGTGTAGCCTTGCATGTTCGAAAATGACAAATTTAAAGATTAAATACCCGAACATAACCTGACCAAACCTACCCCTACCAGGTTAAGTTCAGAGCCTATGTTACTATAGTTACTTACATAGCCTGATCATATTTGAGCTTTCTGAAACTGAAATCCCAGGTTTACCACTAACTCTGGGTTAACATACCCAGTTAAGCCAGTAAACCTGCTTTCTGGAATACCCCAAGTGAGTTTACATCAGCTTCAGTTACAGTCAATCTACTCCAGTCAGCTGATTTCTTCGTTAAACCAGAAACTTTTAAAACCTATTTTAAACCACTCTGATAAAATGTACAAGCTCATATGATGTATTCTCCAAGATAGAATGAAACTGACTGAGGTGAAAGGACAGAGTTTCTCTACAGTTTTCACCAAACAACAGTCAGTGTGTCACTGTTTCTTGTTCACCACATGAACATTTTTCAGTTGTTGCCCATATCATTCGTTAATACACAGGATTAGGTGTTACAATCCCTTGTGCCAAGATCCCAGGCAAAACACACTGTCCAACTGAGAAACCCTAACAAACCAACAGTCATCATATATGATTATTAACCTACAATCTGACAAAGAAATATCTCTACCAACCAACATGAAGACATCTGATACCTGGCCTAGTTACCAGCAGTATGCAGCAAATCAGTGTTTTAAAGTCGGCACTTCCCTTCAGCGATGTTTCGTTAAGTTAGCCACAGCACCTGAAGAATGCTTAACATTCTTCAGGTGCTGAATGGTCCCTCAGACTCTCCCCCTCTAATTGGCAGCATGTCCATGTTAAATGCATAAGCTGCAGGACATTTCTACGAGTCTCTTCACCATGCTGCAAACAAAACTCTTCCAAGCTGCTCTGTCAAGTTCAACCACATTCCTTTGTGTCAAAGATTCATGGGAAGAGCAGTTATTGTGTTTACCAAATATATCTACTTTCAATTTTACTAAATTACAGAGGAGTTCAGATCTTCCTGTCCAGTCAAAGAATAAGTATACATTTACAAGAGTGTGAGAAAACCACAGGAACGTGTTTGAATGACTAAAGACTTTTAGAATAGAGTTATATATGATAGTAATAACCTGAGGGAACTACTGTAAACTGTAGCTTGGCACAAGAATACTTGCATATCGACACAAACTGAATAAAGAGAGGTCTCAGAATGCTGCTTCTTCTTTGTGCCTGATTTACTCCTCCATCATGAACCTTTAATTAATGAGAGCTATAAAGCCCTGTCAGGCTTTAAACACAAAAACTGTAAAATCTATTGAATCCAAATTTCACATTAAACAGATGAGCTCACTATTATTAACCTGATGTGACAGAAGAAACAGGAAGCTGCAGGTCCTCAACACTAAACACTGTTTCAGCCGTTTGTAGCAGTTCTCTTACTTTGTGTCTGAAAGTCCAGATTCATCACTGAAGTCTGGACCATAAAGTCTGGACTCTTCATGGACAGACATCTGGATCCTGGAGACTCTGCTCTGTCCTTCTTGTCCTCCTCTAATGGAGTCAGTCTGAGAGATAAACAGTGACACTGACTGTGAGCTCAGAGCAAAAGAATCAGGACCAACAGGTTTTTCAAGAGTCACCAAGAAAACAACAAGAAAACAACACACACACACTTCTCTTTGTCTTTGAATTGTCAGAGGTTCATTGTGAATCTTCTTCCCTCCACAGTCCATAAAGAGAAAACTGACTCTAATGATAATAATGTTGTGTTAACACTCACCCTGTCTCATCGTTCAACCTTCTTCTGTCCACTCAAAATAAAATCTGAGCTGATTTCAGAGTTCTCTTCCTGTCCGCATCAATCTTGATCACCTGCTTAGGCGAGCTCCTCCCCTCTCCATTTACAGGAAATCAGGTGACTTTATTTGTGAGGATCAGACTCACTACATGATGTGTTTATGAGCACCACTCTCAGCTTGAGCTAAATGGCTTTTAATAAAAATGTTGTCACTTCACATTCAGATCATGTCAATAAAATGTTCTTTTCCAGACTAAATAAAAACCAAGAAGCTCCTGCATGTTTGACTGGATCTGGATGTTTGTGTGGGACAGGTGACAGTGAGTTCAGGTCAACAAGCTTTCATCTCAGCCTCTGACCCTCAGCACAGGAGCCCTCCAGGACTGAGTCCTGTCACCCTGACACCAACACTTTCTCATCCCACCACAGTTCACTCACCATCCTTAAATCCACTCATGACACACCATCATGGAGCTCATATCCAGTACCAAGCAGCACAGTCAGTGGGAGCAGGTAGCCAAGCAGTCACTTAGTGCCACCACAACAACCTCCTGCTCAGGACGTCCAGGTCCAAAGAAAGACCTCTAAACTTCAGAGAAGAACCTGGACCCTTAGACACAAAGTAAGAGACTGTTTCTACTGTAAACTGACCTGATGGAAGATGATGATTTTAGGATGAAGCAGAAATGTTCTGCTGAAAGATTTCTAGTCATGATGCAGATGTTTTAGTGCAGGTAGGTAAGATCCTAGTCTGGGTTTTAGAACCTCAAGATAAAACAGTGAAGGACATTGTAAAGGACCACATTGAGATTTCTAGTCATGAAATCTACTGGTAGCTCCGTAGTCTTTTTCGCACGGCTTTTAAATCGCCTGACAGGTTCACGACATCCCTTTTGGAGTCTGGTGGTTGTTAGTGATGGGCAATTGAGGCTTTGTCGAGGCTTTGTTGAAGCCTCGACACGTGATTCAATGACACAGTGCTCTATTAGGACATCTAGTGGACAATAAAATGTAATGCAATGACACGTGTCTTACTGGTTCATGCTTGTATGGGACTTGATTTGCCATGCACATTCCTTTTCGACTACATTACATGGACATGTGGTTTAAAGGTGATTATAAGAACTTCATATACATATAACAAAAAAATAAAGAAAAAGATAAGTCTGTGGGATTCAAACGCTTACTTCAGTAATGTAAGCCCGGTGATTTCGCAGTGTACCACTACCCACGTTGTGCTGTTTTCTTGTCGTTGGACCATTTTGATTACGTTACTACGCTCGATGAACCTTCCCTAATTTATGTTTCAGCACTTACATAACTATTTTCATTTGCTGTTGGTATCATGGCTTAGAGTTAGAGAATATTTCTACTGAATGCAACAATGTCAAACCAAATCTCTCTTGACTCATTATTTGCTTAGAACACTCATCTCATGTCTCCCGAAGAGCCAAGACAGGGTTTCTGAATGAAGCAGTGAAATGGTTCATACGTCACAAAACACGTGATTTGTGTGAACCAAAACTTTACACGCACTTCTGAGTGTCACTCAGAGTTAGAAAATAGGACTTTTTAGGACGTTTGATTTCTCTAGACTACTGTATGGTTTCAAGTGGATAAAATAATAATAATAATAATTACAATAATGAAGATAGTAGTTATTGAGGACCATGTTTACTATTTGGCATGTCGGATTGTAACCCTATATCTTAAAATATATTGTATAATGAACCATTTAAATGGTGCTGCTGCATTCATGACGTGCTCCACAAATAGAGACTAATTTGTCACTAGGAATATTATTATGGATTTTGCCACCAAAGTATGTTTTAGGGTTCATTGGTAAAGAGGTTGTGCTTGAAAAACAGGGCAGTGGGTGAGCTTAAAGAACATTGTAGAGGTTGTGCTTGTGTTACTTTTTTATGTGTTTTTATTGAGAAATAACAGTTTATCCATTGTTTTTGGACTTAGGCGGTTTCTTCTTTTACATAATATCTCCCCAACCTTTGAAAAAATCCGTTCACACGGTACAGATGAGGCTGGGGTACATAGGAAATGCTTGGCTACTCTGTATAGATATGGATACACAGCTTTGTGGGCAGCCCAGTATGAGAGGGGGTCCTCCGTTCTTGCCAGGGGAGGATTGGCCAAATATTTGTTGACTGTGGCACTTTAGACCTGTCTGGTTCTGCTGGCATCCTGGTCGAGAAGACTCCACAGGTCAACTCCTGAAAAATAATTAAGATTGTCACCACCACAAATTTCATTAGTCATTCCTTTTGTAAGTGACAGTGGATGCTCCTGCTGCTGCTGCTGCTGCTGCTCCTGCTGCTGCGCATTATTTATGTTTATAATAGTTGTGCATTCACAGATGAGACGCTCTTTCACAGCAGCTACCACTCTTGGACTTGTTAAGCCAAAGGTTTTAAAACGTGGATCCAACATGGTAGCAACTGCCAGTGAACTTTCCTTTTCTTTGTCTAACAGTCTATCACCCAAGCATCTAATCAAATTGTGTGAAAGGTGTTTTGCCATGGGGGTGGTGAGTTGTGTATCAAGCTGTTCAGTTGTATGCCTTAACACCCGATAGAGGGGGATGACCTTTGAAGCGGAAACCCTTTTCTCCTCCGACAGCTCCACAGTCGCCACATGGAATGGAGCTAGCAACTGAAATGACAGGAAAATACATATTGTCTGATGGCATAAAATGTGCAGTGAACTTGAAGTCATTGTTTGGTCTATTATTATGCTCCAAATGAGTAAACCCTTCTTCAACATCTATGCAATAAATCTAGCATTTGGATGCCATGATAATTTTCTTCTTTGGTTTTCTGTTACATACCTTGATGCATTCTCCTATATTTTCATATTGTTGATTAGTCAGTGGTGTGAGGTCCGTTTTAAGCGTTGCCAGAGCTGCTGCCACTGCCTCCCTTTCATCATAGAGGCGCTGAAACATGTCAAGAGTACTGTTCCAACGTGTGTCCACCTCCAATTTCAGTTTTTTAACTGTGCGACCCAGTTGTTGTTGCATCTGGACGAGACGCTCTTTGGCTGTTGTGCTGCTTCTGAAATAACTCACAATCCTTCTGCTCAAGGTTCGAATCTCTTCAAGACCCGTAGTGGCTCCAATTGAGTTCTTCACTACAAGATTCAGGCAGTGTGCAATGCATTTACACTGCCTTATGTTAAGTATATTTGCTGTAGCATTCATGTTGCTGGCAGCGTCAGTCACAATACATCGAACTCTATTGTCCAAGCCCCATTCTGCCATCAGGGATGTAATTTCAGCAGCAATGTGGGCTGCTGTGTGGGTCCTTGGAAATTCCTTGACCCCCAGAAGAATAGTGGACAGCTGTTCTTTTCCACTGATGAAGTGGCAGGTGACGGCCAGATATGCATCCATGTTAATAGAGGTCCACATATCTGACGTTAGGCTCACAGTCTCAATGCCCTCAATCTCAGCCTTGACCTTCTCCCTCTCCTCTTCATACTTGGACAACACCATGTTTTTTAACACTTTCCTGGTGGGTAAAGTGAATGTGGGGTCCAGTTTGGCCACAAGCTCTTTGAACCCAACATCCTCCACCACAGAGAACGGCTGCGAATCTTTAATGATGAAGTTCAATTTCTCGCTTCCTATTGCCTGAAAAAAATAATGTATACAATACAATGCATTAGGTTACACAAAAAAAAAAAAAATAAGTTACCTAAATACAAAACAAGGCAATATAAAACTAAGTTACAGGTATAAGTCAGTGTTAGCATCTGTAATGTATAGGCCTACCTGGGTTCACAGCAACAGGTGGCTGCTGGCTGCTCTCTGGCACCGGATCGGTCCCTCGTCCATGCTTAGCCCTTACTGTAAGTGCCTCAACATGGACGAGATGTTGTTGCTGTATGACAGCTTTGCATCAAACAACATACACTGGACCTATGACACAATGAGTTAGCAAAGTCAGTCATAACTTGCAAGCATTTATCTTTAAATGTCCATTCAACTGAAATAGGACATTGACAGCAATTGTTTCACTGTTTCCAATAGCCACATTATTACACTTGAGGGCTTGCCCTTAAAGAGTTTTCCAGTGTAAATACAGGCAAAATTAAAATATCACTCTTACTTACCTTATTATCCGGCAGCAACTGGAAATCATCCCATGCACGGGACCTTTTCCTGGTTGGATCTTGCTGCGGCTCCATCTCTCTCTCTATCTATATCTATATCTATATCTTATTCGTATCTCTCTATCTATCGTATCTATATATAACGCTATTTAGGACTATCTATGTAACTATGTCTATCTATCAATGTTCTCTATCTATGTAACTAATTTATCTATTTCTCTCTGTATCTGACGAACTATCTCTGGAAAATACGCAACTAACTCTCAACGCAACTAACACCAACTACTGCAACGAACCAACCTACTCTGCAAAGAAGCATTCAAATGAGCGCCAATAAATAGGGAACCCACTCGATTCCCTCAAGTGATTCACGTGACAAACCAAACCGATCTGCTGATTCGTTTGCTGCTGAAGCACTTCAGTGACGTTCGAAGCACTTGAACTGCTTCGAACGTCACTGAAGTGCTTCAAACGTCACTAGTCACGTGACCGAAGCACGCCTCGGCACAGTGGTTCGATACAATTGCTTCATGAGCTACGGCGCATGTGTCGAAGCCTCGGGTGTCAGAGGGCCATCACTAGTCCTAGGCCTCCACGCCCTTGCTGTACATGGCCTATGATATCTGACTGTAGTGAGTCAAGCAGTTGATGTGATTTGTGATAATGATATAATTTAAATGTGCCACTAAACAATTCATACACAATTGGTTTGTTTGGAGCAAGGCTCATCCTCTATATCATCTCATCATAAATATGCATTTAAAACTAAACTAAAAGCTAAACCACAGCAATAAAGCCCAAGGATTTTTATTTTTTAAATACTGTTCAATTTCTGCCTATAAACTATCACCCATGGCCACTTTAACCATCACTTCCCTCACCCTACCACCAAACAAGACATAGTTGAAAAAAGGTAAAATAAATCAGGAACTTCATTTAAATTAAGCAAACGGTACAAAGAACAAACATTTTCAAACACAACAATTTTTTTTCCAAACAGAAGAAACTCTTTTTTTTTTTTTTTTTTAAGTCAAATGAACCAAATATACAAAGTGCAAAGAACAAATGTTTTCAAACAGAACTTATTTCCAAAAATAACTTTTCTTTTTCAAAAGTCAATGAAAAAGGAGCAAAACACGCAAAACATCAAACGGTTGGTTTGGGATCAAATAAACGCTCGTCAATGGACAAAGTCAGTTCGCTACAGTTAACACGTACCTGCACGTCCCTGGCGCAGAGGAGGTTCTCCTCAATCCCCTCCGCCTCGTTGACGGAGTCGCCCAGGTGCTTCCTCGCGTAGTTCCAAACAGTGGTGTTGGTCAGGCTGAGGGCCTGTCCACACGAAAACACGAAAACGCGTAAACGCACATGTTTTTATTCGTTTTGGCCGATCGTCCAGACGAATCCCGTAAACGCATAGCCCTAAAACGCACTTTTTCGAAAACGGGTCCCAGGGTGGATAAATCCATAAACGCACATCTCGTGGCTCCTTGTGGACAGCCGAAAACGGATCTTTTCGAAAACGATGACGTCATGGCCACTACTCTCGAGCAGCTTTCCACCTCCCGCGAGACGTCTCATAACAACATCAACAACAATTGCGGACTCCCAGTCAACGTTCTCTTGCAACTTACGGGCCTTGTAGTCGAGTGTGACTCGCAGGAGTAGTTCGACCTCGGTCCACACAAAAGTATCTGCTTTCTTCGTAACCACTGCCATCGTTGTCGTCTCCTTGAGTTTGGTTTTCTAAAGTCGATTTGTAAACAGCGCTCAAGCTTTATGTGCATGCTCCGCCACTTCCGTTTCCGTTTTTGGCGGATTTCTGAAACGGAAACAGCGCCACCTATAGGCCAGGCATATGAAGTAGCGTTTTCAGGCGTTTTCAGTCGTTTTCACCTCGCGCCGTGTGTACGCGAATATTCTTGAAACGCTGCCAGCGAAAACGGATAAGAAAAGATCCGTTTTCGTACGTGTGGACGAGGCCTGAAGCTCTGCTCCTCGCCGTCGCAGCTCAGCTCCAACGAGCCACTGTATGTTACTTCAAAGGACGAGGACTTCTGCAACATCTTGCAGCCCTCGCATCTGTGTGTTAAGCAGCGCTTGGAAAACTCCCCCTGGCTTTTGTGGTACCTCCGGCAGCGGCGCTTCTGCGTGATGCACACCGCGCTGACGCAGCCGCGGACAGTGGTGGTGGTGTCTCTGGGATCGTTCATTGGCTCCAAAGATTGGGGCTCGCCCACGTCCTCGATCTCGGTCGCGGTGGTGAACGGAGTGCCGGTCAGTACGGTCAGGTCACCCGACGTTTCCACGTCCACGATGCTGCACTCCCACAGCGTCAACTTAGTCTGGCCACTCCTATCGCAGATCCAGAACTCTTTGAGCTCCCTCATCACCCCCGTCCACCGGCACCACCCGGCTCACGACGCCGTCTGGCAGTATTTTCAACTCGCCCACCTGTAACGAAACACAACAAAGGCAAAAACGGTTAGTGAGCCACGGAGGAGAACAGCGGTGTGTTCAGGAAGACCGCAGGCTGTGCGATTCTTGCGCTCTCCACTTACTTTTTGTCTCGGTCCGAGTGCCAACACGTCCGCAATCTGCAAGCGGCTAGTGCCGGGTGGCTCTCTCCAGATGAAGGGAGCCGTATCTACCGCGTCCAAACCGCTGGCGTTGGAGAACAGTATGTCGAAGGCGGTGGGGTCGCTGAAACCTGAACAGAAACGCATGCCAAAGTTACATCACTGATAGTCTCCTTGCGCACATAATTAAATCACTGCAGTTGTGGGCTACTTACTGACGGTTTTCCTCACGTTCGCTTCACTGCTCGCTTCGCCAGCGACGACTGCGCAAACGCCAGCCGCTTGTCACGACCAGTCTGCAGGCTGGCCTCAAAGTATCTTACATTCCTCCTGGAGGTCTTTATGGGGGACACGCAAACCCCTGCCGTTAGCTCTGCGGCTAGCCCATCCATTCCTTTTAGCAGATATGAAATTATGGAAAATGAAAAGGAAAGTAAAAGAAGGAGAACTCATCACCGTTACCAGGTCAGGAAACCCCTCCTCCCCTGGCCGAGACATCATCTCTTCCACTTGAGTCTCCAGGTATTTGTTGAGCTCAGCTTCTTCCTAACAGCTTCCTCCGTCACTTTGGGAGCATTGGGCAAACACAATGCTCATGTTGTCCCAACCAGGAGTCTGCTGAGGCTTCACAGCGATAGATGACCAATAGCTAACCTGCTCACCATGAAATGTAGAAAATAATATTAAAAAAAAGGGGGGGGGGGGGGGGGGGATTCAATTATTTGCATCTGCATCTGACAAAAAAAATAAAATAACGGATAATCGACAGGTTATTCGCTGTACCTTTTACAGATATTAAATTATGGAAAATGAAAAGGAAGGTAACAGAAGGAGAACTCATCACCGTTACCAGGTCAGGAAACCCCTCCTCCCCTGGCCGAGACATCATCTTTTCCACTTGAGTCTCCAGGTTGAGCTCAGCTTCCTTCCTAACAGCTTCCTCCGTCTTGGGAGCATTGGACAAACACAATGCTCATGTTGTCCCATCCAGGAGCTGTCTACACTAGAGTCTGCTGAGGCTTCACAGCGATAGATGACCAACAGTTCCTCCAGAGCATGCCTAGCTGCAGCTAAACTGCTCGCCATGAAATGAAGAAAATAATATCAAATAATTATTATTACCTAGACTCAGAAAAAGGGGGGGAAAATAAAACGATTTGTCTGCGTCAGACTAAAAGAAATAACGGATAATCCGTAGACAGGTTATTCGCTGTACCTTTTACGGACACTTCTGTCAATCCTTAAAAGTATAATTCTGTAGATTTACAGGTTCCATTTTATTTTCATTGTTCTTGGTCGTCTTTACTGTAACTTTTTTCTTCTAAATTGTAAAAATTCTCTGCTGCCACAAGGATTGCCCTTCATTTAACAGTCTCAAACTTGAAACTGGTCAGAAAGTCTTTGTGTTTTGATACAAAAACGTATTAAATCATGTCTCAAGAGACTTAAGCTGGAAAACAAACAAACAAAAAATACCATTCATTTAGCTTTTTTCTGTTATTCATCCATTTTGGAGTGTAAGTATCGCTCCATGCTATCCAAGAGCAACTTGTGTCATTATTCACCAGCCAACAGTGGACTTGTGTCGTTCCACACTATTTAAGTGTGGACCTTTTGCTGTAATGCAAATTAACAAATAAAATTGATTTCTATAAGGACCTCAGGAAGGGGTAGTCCACCTAAACCACCACCGGGGTGGTTTGGAGAAAATGTACCGCTTGTGTGTGTGTGTGTGTGTGTGTGCAGCAGTGGAGCGCAGATCAGTGTATTGGAGACGTGTTTGTAAAGCTGTGCTCAAAACTCAGAGTCTACACCAACTACCTGAACAACTACACCACTGCCCTGCACACCGTTGATAAGGTAGAGTGAAAGCATTGGCCTCTGTCTGCACAAGTACTCTGTTGTAGTTTAACCTTAGTGTATGTGTGCATCAGTGCAGAGAGACTAAACCAGCATTTGTCATCAAAGGTAAACCAATGTCCTTCAAGATCTTACCTTGTCATGAAGTTGACTTGCCTTCACACACTTGTTGCCATGGTGAAACAAACTTCAAAGGGATGAACTGCAGCACAGCAAGTTTGTGTCACATGTTACCATGGTGACACACACTTCAAAGGGATGAACTGCAGCACAGCAAGTTTGTGTCACATGTTACCATGGTGACACAAACTTCAAAGGGATGAACTGCAGCAAAGCAAGTTTGTGTCACATGTTACCATGGTGACACACACTTCAAAGGGATGAACTGCAGCACAGCAAGTTTGTGTCACATGTTACCATGGTGACACAAATTTCAAAGGGATGAACTGCAGCACAGCAAGTTTGTGTCACATGTTACCATGGTGACACAAACTTCAAAGGGATGAACTGCAGCAAAGCAAGTTTGTG
>SRSE01000505.1:0-122901 GCA_005024645.1 Planiliza haematocheilus
TGGAACTGAAGAGCTGCTGTGTTCTCTCTATTGTTCATTCAGTACAAGTGAAAATAATGTTCCTGCTTTTCATTTGGATGATGATCGTCTCCTTTCAAACTGGTAAGTCATCAAAAGATGGAGCCAGATGGAAAAGGAGATGATAGACATGAAAAACATTCTGATGTTTGAATTGATTGACTTTTAAACCACTAAACTAAGTTTAGTGGTTTAAGTTTAAGTGTTAAACTTCTATGGTTGGTTAGGATACAGTCTACGTTCACATACACTGAGAATGAGATGTTACAGAAGCTTCAATTAACTTGAATTCAGTCAAGCAGTGACTAAAAATAAATTAGTTCCATTCAACACTAATCTAGGATACTACTATTCATATCATGGAGCCTCATAATCATTGAGTGTAACATGAAATCTTCAGATTTCTAATTGAGTTCAAATTCAACTCTAAGTCATTTATTTTGTTTTATTAACAACAGTTGTCCATTTTATGTCCATGTGTGGTAACATTTATTATATTTACCTGTCTAGTATTAATACGACCTGGATCAAGGGATTTAGCAAAGTAGAGACCAACATCAGAGTTATACATGTAGTTGGTTTATTGCTAAAAATGACATTATAACACCAACAGGTGACAACAACCAGTCTAATTAAGCCCATGCACCAGTCAAAGACACTTTCACTGCCACTGCAGGAAAAGGGAAGAAGCAGCAATGGGGATGAGTGGTGAAGTTGATATAAATCAGAACCATTACCCAAATGACCAAACACCTGATGAGGCCACAGGTGTCCAACACCCAGGTCCTGATTAACGTCATGTCCTTCATGTTCAGATATACTCCACAAGAATACAGCCACATACAGCTGAAACCAGATGTTTACATCCACTGGGTTAAAAGACACATTTTGTTCCTCTCTGTCTGAAGTTAAATCAGACTAAACCTCTCCTGTTTTAGTTCAGTTAGAATCACTGAAATGATTCTGTTTGCTAAATGCCACAATAATGAGAGAGAGAATTTAAGAGATTTGTTTTGTTACTTTCTTCAAGTTTACATACATTTCCTTAGTATTTGGTAGCATTGCCTTTAAACTGTGTGACTTGGGTCAAACGCTTTGGGTTTCCTTCCACAAGCTTCTCTCAATAGTCTGCTGGAGTTCTGGTCCATTCCTCCTGACAGAACTAGTGTAACAGAGTCAGGGTTGTAGGCCGCCTCGCTCTCACACACCTTTTCAGATCTGACCACAAATTTTCCATGGTATTGAGATCAGAGCTTTGTGATGGCCACTACAAAACATTGATTTGTTGTCCTTGAGCCACTCAGTAACTACTTTGACAGTCTGCTTAGGGTCATTGTCCAGTTGAAGACCCACTTGTGTCCAAACTTTAACTTCCTGGCTGATGTCTTGAGATGTTGCTTCAATATTTCCACATAATGTTCTTTCCTCATGATGCCGTCTATTTTATGAAGTGGACCAGTTCCTCCTGCATCAAAACAGTCCCACATCATGATGCTACCACCCCCATGCTTCACAGATGGGATGGTGTTCTCAGGCTTACAAGCTTCCCCCTTTATCCTCCAGATGTAACGATGGTCATTACCACACAGGACATGTCTCCAAATATTAAGGTCTTTGTCCCTGTGTGTATTTACAAACTGTAATCTGTCTTTTTAATGTTTCTTTTGGAGTAATGTCTTCTTCTTCACTGAGTGGTCTTTCATTTCATGTCGGTACAGGACTCGTTTCACTGTGGAGAATGACACACTCTGACCAGCTTCAATCATCATCTAGACAAGGTCTTTAGCTTTTGTTCTGGGGATGATTCTTGGTTCATCTCTGGGACATAGACCCGTCTCCTTCCTGAGCTATGATGGCTGGACATTCCCGTGGTGTCTATACTTGCATATAATTGTTTGACCAGATGAACGTGGCACCTTCAAGCATCTGGACATTGTCTCCAAGGATGAACCAGACTTGAGGAGCTCCACAATTCTCTTCCTGACATCTTGGCTGATTGATTTTGATTTTCCTATGATGTCAAACACGGAAGCAGTGTGTCTGAGGTGGAGCCTTAAAATACATCCACAGGTGATCCCTCCAATGAACTCAAATATTGTCTGTTAACCTATCAGAAGCGTCCAAAGCCATGACATCATCATCAGGGTTTTCCTTCATTGTTTGAATACATAGTAATGTTTGTGTGAGTTAACTTCTGACTTTGAAAAAAGAGAAATTCTCTCTCGTATTTTTGTGGCATTTAGCAAATAGAAATAATTTTAGTAATTCTAACTGACCTAAAACAAGAGTTTTATTCTGATTAAACTTCAGTGAGGTAAAAAGGTTTAAGTGTCTTTACACAGAGTGTCTGTAAACATCTGGTTTCCAAACTAAATCCTCTCAGTGAGCAGGTATGAAGACTTGTCCACCTCTACATACATACACATGTGTGGCCAGTGGAGGAGGGCTGCCATGGATTTGTGGCAAAATTGGCTATTGCTCTTCTGAACGAGCTGAAAAACAGAGGACGGTGTAAAGCTGTAGGTTTAATCCTGTGTATTAACCAATGATAAGTTAAAGACTCAGTGACCATCAACTCACTGAACTAAGAACAGAAAGTGGACATTGAGTAAATATCTGTCTGAAGCATAAATAATCTGACTCAACTAAAAAAAGGGTTTTCTCTGGCTCCACCCACTGATGATGAAGTCAACCAATCAGATTGTTTGTGGTGCAGAAGTCAAAGCACATTCATGTTGATGTTGAGGAGAAGGGCTGTGCAGCAGAGAGGCTGGTTCATTCTGCTGCAGTGGAAGAACATTGTTCATCTGCTGTCTGACTAACCCGACCTCTGACCCTAAGCCAACAACTAAAGACATGTTGCTTTACCTCTTTTTACTTTTCTCTCATATCATAGGTGAGTGTTAGAACACAGATGAAAATCTCTTTCAATATTCATGATCCAGAAAATCAGAGCAGATCATTTCTGTCATCATTTTGTTACCTTGTAAAAACACCTTCTATGGTTCAAACAATGATGAGTGAAAATCATGTTTAATCTCCATCTGTGTGTCTGACTCTCTGGCTAGGTAACTCTTTAAAGCTGCTGATTGTTCTCCTTCAATCAATCATCTTTATTGATTCATCTCTTCCTCTGCATGTTCTGTTCTTCCCCAGAGTGTAAAGGAGAAGAAGTGATCCAGCCACAAGGAGATGTCATTGCTACTGAAGGAGACACTCTGACACTCAACTGTACTTTTGAAACCAGTGACACAAACTATTATTTGTTCTGGTACAAACAAGAAGAAAATGGTTTTCCAAAGTACATTTTGCGTCGTGATAAGGTTGGAGAAGGACACAATGCTCCAGATTTCCCTGAAGACAGATTTGATGCTAAAATCAACCAGACCTCAGTTCCTCTGAAGATCCAGAAGCTTCATGTGACAGACTCTGCTGTGTACTACTGTGCTCTGAGGCCCACAGTGACAGGAAACACCAAAACTCTGAACAAAAACCTTTGGAGCAAAGACAACAGAATACTCCACAACATCCACTAGAGGGAGTCACACTCTGTTAAACTACGATGGTTGGTTAGGATACAGCTGAGTCTGACAGAGGGTTCAGCTCCAGTCTCAGGACTGAGATCATCCCAACAGATCACTTCCATCTCAAAGTTCAGGCCTACTTGTGGTTCCTAGAGGTTCTAAAGTAGAATGTGAGGTAGAACCTTCATCTATCAGGCTCCTCTCCTGTGGAACCAGCTTCCAGTTTGGATTCAGGAGGAAGACACCCTCTCTACCTTTAAGGTCAGGCTTAAGACTTTCCTTTTAGATCAAGCTTATAATTAGAGCTGAAGTGAACCACCCCTTAGTTATACTGCTATAGGCCTAGGCTGCTGGGGGACAATGCACTGAGGACGTCCTCAACTCTCTTCCCTCTCTCATCTGCTTTCTTTTCTCGGTCACAGAGCTCTGGTCCTCTAACTTCTTATCTACTACTAGTCATGTAATTGTGTGCTATTACTGTATAGCATGTTAACTGTGTGTCCCTTTCTCCCCTCTCCTTATTAAAGAGGTCGTACTGTAGCAGGTTCACAACAATCACAACCTTTTATATGTCTGGGAACAAAGTGAATCTGCACCAGGTGTAAAACAGGAAACAAGTCACCTGAAACTTCCAATGACGACTCCATCCAAGAGCAGTTCTACCAGGAAAGGAGAGCAGCACAAAGATGTGTTGAGTGTAAAGTTGTCAGTAGGGGGAATAACACAGGGCTGTGAATGAGTCCTGTCACTGTGATCAGGCTCCTCCTTCTAATCCACCAACTTAGTGTTGATGAAGACTCAACAGAGACATCACAGCCTTCTTTATACTTGCTGTAGCTCACAGTTACTCAACACTGCAGATATGAAGCCTCTGTTCATCTCAGTGCTGCTGGCTGCTCTGTGCCTTGGTATGAACACAGCTCTGTTTCTTTGATATCAATCCAACACTGACATGATTCTTTAACAGCACACTGATACTGTTTGTTGGTGTTTGACAGAATGCAGAACACAAAAAGACAACGTGCTGCAACCAGAAGGAGACGTGACTGCTGCTGAAGGAGAGACACTAACACTTGGCTGTCTATATAACAGCAGTATAAGTACTGGTAATTATCTCTATTGGTACAAACAGGATGGAAACAACAGCCCCAAGTTCATCCTGAATCGTTTTAAACTGGATGATGGGAACACAGCAGATGAGTTCAAGGAGAGATTTTCATCCACACTGGATTCAACCAAGAGATCAGTTCCTCTGAAGATCCAGAAGCTTCATGTGTCAGACTCTGCTGTGTACTACTGTGCTCTGAGGCCCACAGTGACAGGAAACACCAAAACTCTGAACAAAAACCTTTGGAGCAAAGACAACAGAATACTCCACAACATCCACTAGAGGGAGTCACACTCTGTTAAACCACTGATTTCTGACTCATTGGACTGATGACAAAGACAACAGAGAAATGAAGCAGTTCACATCTGAGACAGAGCTGCTGTTGAAGCACAGAAGAATTTGATTGGTTGACTTGAAGTCAAGTGTAAGTGGCCCCGCCCACTCCACATCATCAGCTCATCCAATGACATTATTTCTTCCTCATTCTACTCTGGTGGAAGAACATTGTTGATGTGCTGTCTGTCTGGCTTTAATAACTCCAAAGACATGTTGCTTTACCTCTTTTTGCTTCTATCTCACATTATAGGTGAGTTTAAGAACAGGGATTCAACTTTTGTTCAAGCTGCTGCATTAACCACATATACAGACTGCAGTTCACAACTCTTCTTGTTTCTTTGCTCTGATAGAATGAAAATCATCTTTTCATCATCTTGTAAATTGAACTGACAGAGTTCTACACTTGATTTTCTTGTCAATGTCCACAGAGTAACACTGTACAGGAGACATTTTCCACTGTCTTCTCCTCTCAGCCTCATGGACAATGTTAGTCTAATGGCTTCATGTTCTCTACTTTTTCCAGGACTAACAGCTGGAGACACAATCTCTCCTGATCAAGATGAAGTCAGTGAAAGAGAAGGACAACGTGTCACACTCTCATGCAACTATCAGACAGATGAAGATAGTGTTGCACTTTTCTGGTACAGACATCATTCTGACCTTCAGGCTCCTCAGTTTATTCTCTGGAAAGGAGCTAAAGATTATAGTGCGTATGAACACATTCCTGATAAACGCTATGAATCCCAAACATCAGCTTCATCAACTGAACTGACCATAACAGACCTAACCCTGGCAGACACAGCTCTCTACTACTGTGCTCTAGAAACACAGTGATACAAAGTGTAGAAGAGGCTGTACAAAAACCTGAACACAGATATGTGACTACTCTTCAAAGAGGAGGGAAGTGGTATTCAAACCACAGCTTCATATCAGATGGATTCTGATAATTCCTGTTTGATCAGAGTCACTGTGGTTCCAGCTGCTAATCAAACACTGTGGGAGGATTCACATGAGCAGCAAATCCACATCAATGACAAACCAACTGAAGGTTCAAACACTAAACACCATGGAGACTAAGAACAGAATCATTTTACATCCAAAATAAAAACTCCAAGGCAGCGTATGTTTCTGTATGAAGGTTATTGTACATTGGTCTTTACAGTCCATGTTGTTTATATCTTTGAATAATTTAGATGATATATTCAGTGTTTTATATTTGACTCCTGTATTGATAGATCACATAACAGTCCAGCCATAGAGGGTCATAAACCAGTCTGCTTCTTGTCCAATGTCCAGATAAATAGAGAGGGTTGTGTCAGGAAGGACATCTGATGTAAAACCTTTGTCTAATTAAACATGTGAATCTCAAACATGACTTCAGCACCAGATCAGTCAGGACCCAGGTTAACAACCACCACCATTGGTGCTGTTGACCTAAGGGGCATACAGGAAGAACCGATCCACAGAGGAGGCCATTTCTTCTGTGGTCCACAGCCCTCACCCACTTAGAGAACAAGAACTCTTATGTTCGCATGCTCTTCGTGGATTTCACATCAGCATTCAACACCATCAGACCCTGATACAGAAACTGGCAACACTCGGACTGAGCTCCACCCTACACTGTAAACTAAAACTAAAATAAAAATTACTTTTGCAGTTGCCTTAAATTATCTCAGCATTATCTTATAAACATTGATATTTCTCAACTTATAATTGGGAGTAATTCACTTAAAAGTTTTAATATTTTTCAACTCATATAATGCCGTAAATACACTCAAAATGTTCAATATTCTTCAACTCATAATCTGGGAGACCTGCACTCAAAATGAATTCTAAACTTAAATATTGATGTCGGCCCACTACACAAATATAATCAGCTAATAATGTTAGAAAACATGAAAGTGACACCACAGTGACAATTTAACAACGTTTTTTATTCAACACAATGTTCTTTTTTAAAGGCACGAATCAAAGGAAGTCCGTCAAAACAAAGTGCTTGTCATAAATTAAAATATAGGGAAAAGGAAATGAAGAGGGCCGTATCAGTTGTGTCATCTGTGACGACTGTCAGGAGAGCCACCGGAGTGTCAGTGAGGTCTGGACCATCTGCTGACTACAAAACACAAATAATATAAGAATGAGTTCAGTCCCTCAAGGATACAAATCATGCTAATGATGTCTAGACATTAGTGTCACTTAGCCTGCAACTGAGCTACATGTTTAAACTTTCTTTACATATGCTTATATCTTATGTTAGTTTCACACCTATCTGTTAGCATACTTTTTGTTTAGTGGAATGCTTTATACTAACCTTTTCTTTACATGACAGTTTGCAGAATAACAACTCAAGTAAACTTCATAAACAGGTCCTGGGGGGTATTCCAGAAAGGAGGTTCAACAAACTTTTTTCCCCCCAGAAAATGTCTGCTTCCTCTTTTCTCCTCTGTTGCCATGGTGAATCACAGTATCAGAGCTCCACTGATGGTAGCTTTTTACTAGTCGTCAGGCACGAGCTCAACTCAGAGTTAACATACTGTGAGTCGACTTACCTAACTCAGATCAGCTGTTCTGGAACTGAAAACTCAAAGAGTTTTTAACTTCACAGAGTAAGTCAACTCAGTTCAAGGTTAGACTCAGAGTTTGTTGAACCTGTTTTCTGGACTAACCCTCTGGAATTGATAACACAGTTTCTCTCATCTCAGGGTTCACTCTGAGTCTTCGCATAACCTGCTTTCTGGAATACCCCCCTGGTTCTCCTAGAGTTCTCTGAGTAATGTCTTATGTTTAAACTGACAGAATAGCTAGGCAAAGGGATTGATCATGAGGTCAGTACACTTACATTACAGGTCTTGAAGAACTTGGAGGCATCTTCATGCAGGTACACAGGAAATGCATGAAGGACGAGGGCCGTCTAATGTTTATATCACGTTGTTCCTAGATGGACAAAAAATATCCATTACAACACTTCTTTCTGATAGAACATATCTTGTCAAGACGTCTATCTCTGATGAGATGACAATGTTGTGTTGTATGTAATGTGTGTGTTGTATGGTACTCAAGGCGCTTTACTGTGTAAACACACAAAAAACATTTGTTAATAACATTATTTCATAATACATCCTACCTGAACTATTTCGAGATGATCTCACAGCCAGACACTTCTGAGCCTATGAAGAGATACAAACACAGGCCGGGTCAGCATCATGTTATTGTTCGTTTCACACAGCTCGACAACATAAAATATTGACTGTGTAACGCGGTAACTTATTAAAATATAAATACTCACAGTACGCACGTGCTATTACCGGCAAATAGCAAAATGAACAACCGGCAGAAACTGGAAAACAGGGATAATGTTATACTTCAGACCATGGACATAGACTCATGGACTCATGGACCTAACAGTGACTCCAATGTTAATTTCCCGGGCAAACATGCATTATGGGAAATGGAGTTTATCCAGGAAACCCGCTCATACCGTTACAGTGTTATAAGATGAAGTAACGTAATGTATTTGTCACATTCAAAGTTACAATTACTTGGCTTTGAACTATTTACAACAAATATGTACTGTGTACATTGTACAAATGCATTCCCAGTTCAAAATTTAAGACTATTATTTTTTTAAAAACCGTTAGCTTACTTACCAAATCAGGGCTGATGATAAGACGGCGCTTCAGAAAACGAGGGCAATAAGACTAATGAAAAAAATTGAGCTGGTTGTGATTTGAAGCGGGGGATAAAAGTGCAAACAAATAAAAACGAATATAACGGTGTTCCACATCCACACGGGCTGGCCAAAACTTCTCCGCATCAAGGCAAATTCAAGATGGTTGACTCAGTTTACCTGAAGGAGTGATAAGACCCACCCACCAGAACGTCATGACGTCGATAGCGTCATGATACTGCTGTATGGTTCCTAAACTTTTTGAGTGTTCCACACAAAATATTGTGTGATGGTTTGTCCAACCGGTGGTTGGACCCCAAGGCAGGAGATGACAACCGCGTGTAGAAGTCAATCAGGTTCAGTTTATTACAATTAGGAAAAATCCCAAGCGAAAACAAAGAAATACAAAAAGGCAAACAAAAGGCGCTGGAAACTCCAGGAGAAAAAACTAAAGAAAACTGAGAACGGCTGCCTGGGCAGGACTCTGGCTCTCCCTGGGAGGCACTGGAGGAAAAAACACAAAAAGGAAACGCAAGAGGTAAGTCCCGAGATAGCGAAACAACTCTCTGTGAGAACGACTGAGGAGGTAGCACTGACCACGACATGTGGAATCATCTGGCACTGGAGGGAAGCCACAGCCAGCCTTTTAAGGAATGTTGATTAGTAGAGTGACTGCAGCTGTGTCGTGAGCTCCTGCCAGGATCCTGCCCAGGTGAGCCTAATGAGGGAGAGAGAGGGAGAGAAAGAGAGAGAGCAGAAAAACAACAAAACACTGACACTGGAAACCCAGGACCATAACATATTGAGCCCTATTCAGTTAAAGTGGCATAAATCTCAACAGAGCTCAATAGTTTATAGTTCGGTCAACTGCATAACGACATTTGACTGCTATGACCTTACAAGTTATAAGCTAGTACAGCTGTTTGGGTTTACAGTGTATGCAACTGGGTCCAGGACTTCCTAAGAGACAGGCCGCAGTCTGTGAGGATCCACGACGTCTCCTCCTCCTCCATCACCCTCAGCACCGGCTCCCCCCAGGGCTGTGTGCTGAGCCCCCTCCTGTTCACCCTGCTCACATACGACTGCTCAGCGATACACAGCTGTGGTTGGACGTATCGTGAATAACGACGAGTCTGACTACAGGAAGGAGGTAGAACACCTGGAGGGTTGGTGCAGAGAAAACAACCTCTGCATCAACGTGAAGAAGACCAAGGAGATGATCGTGGACTTCAGGAGGAGCAGACACCTCCCCCCTCCCCTGCACATCGGAGGGACAGCGGTGGAAGTGGTCTCGTGCTACAGGTACCTGGGCGTCCACATCTCTGACGACCTCACCTGGAGCACCAACACTTCCTGCCTGATTAGGAAGGCACACCAGCGCCTCTATTTTCTCAGGAGGCTGAGGCGCGCTGGACTGGGGAGCTCAGTCCTGACATCTTTCTACAGGTGTGTGGTGGAGAGCGTCCTGTGCTCCTGCATCACTGTGTGGCACGGCAGCTGCTCTGCAGCAGAGAAGAAGGCTCCGCAGAGGGTGGTGAAAGCTGCACAGAGGACTATGGGACACAGTCTATCCACCACCACGGACATCTACACCTCCAGATGCAGGAAAAGGGCCACCTGCATCAGGAAAGACCCCACCCACCCCGCACACACACTGTTTGTCCCCCTCCCCTCAGGCAGGAGGCTACGGAGCATTAAAAGCAGGACCACCAGACTGAGGAACAGCTTCTTCCTGGAGGCTGTGAGACTGTCAAACGCTGGAGGATCTTCGCATATCTCTATATTTATACTTTTCTATATTTATACGTGTCTTTTTCTTTACTATGGCTTGAAACGGGACCACAGAAACCATTTTCGTTCCTTCATATGTACCGACATGTGTAGAAATGACAATAAAGTATCCTTGAATCCTTGAATCCTTGAATCCTACTGGTGGATACTGGGCTGCTGTTGGTTGAAGAAGGAGAAGAGGAAGACAAGAGTTTAGGACTGAAAGTAGGAACTCTGAATGTTGGTACCATTACAGGTAAAGGCAGAGAGATGGAGTAGGGATGATCCTGAAGGAGGACTTTATGAAGAATGTCCTCCAGGTGAAGAGATTGTCAGATAGGGTGATGAGTCTGAAGCTGGAAACTGAAGGTGTGATGCTGAATGTTGTGTGTGGTTATGCTCCACAAGTAGGAGGAAGAGGAGAAGGTCAAGTTGTGGACTCAGAGGATTTGATGCAGAGTTTTCTGGAGGACTTGGACATAATGGTGAAGAGAATGGTGGTGATGAGGAATGGGGCAGGATGGTGGTGTGTAGGAAGACTCTGGTGGTGAGAAAGATGAAGAGAGCAAAGGCAGAGCAGAGGACAAAGTGGTGGAAGTTGAGAAAGGAGGAGAGCTGTGTGGTTTTTAGGGAGGAGTTGAGACAGGCTCTGGGTCAGGAGGTGCTTCCAGATGACTGGGTCACTACAGCTAAAGTGATCAGGGAGACAGGTAGGAAGGTATTAGATGTGTCATCTGGAAGGGAACAGATGACAAGGAGATTTGGTGGTGGAATGAGGAAGAGGAGGAGAGTATTCAGAGGAAGAGGTTGGCTAGGAAAAGATGGAGGAAAGAAGGCAGGAATACAGGGAGATGCAGTGAGAGGTGAACATAGGTCAAACAGAAGGAGGACATGTATGAGAGGTTGGACAGTAAGGAAGGATATGTACCTGTTGATGAGGCAGACGGATAGAGATGGGAGGGATGTGCATCAGGTTAGAGTGATTAAAGATAGTGATGGAAATGTGTTGATGAGAGACAGGAGATGGAAGGAGTACTCTGAAGAACTGATGAATGAGGAAAACTAAAGAGATGGAGAGGAGAAAGACTAGTGAGGATGAAGTTAGGATGGCTTTGAAGAGGATGAAGAGTGGGAAGGAGGTTGGTCCTGATGACATACCTGTGGAGGTATGGAAGTGTCTAGGAAAGATGGAAGTGGAGTTTTTAACTGGTTTGATTAACAAGATGATGGAGAGTGAGAGGAAGACTGAGGAATGGAGGAGGAGTGTTTTGGTGCAGATGATGAACTACAGAGGTATCAAGCTGATGAGCCATACAATGAAGATGTGGGGAAGAGTAGTGGAAGCTAGGCTAAGGGGAGATGTGAGCATTTGTGAGCAGCAGTATGGTTTGATGCTGGAAAAGAGCAGATGTAATATTTGCCTTGAGAATGCTGATGGAGAAGTAGAGAGAAGGGCAGAAGGAGCTGCATTGTGTCTTTATACATCTAGAGAAATGACTGAATGGTCCATCTTCAACATATCTCTGTCATCTCCTACAACCACATGTCCCATTAAGGTCACTCAGGTCTTCTGGTTGTCTCAAGAACAAGGTTGAAGCTCAGGGGAGATGATTGTTTCTCAGCTGCAGCCTTCAAACTCTGGAACAGTTCACCTCTGTAGGCTGTCCCAGACACTGCCTGTTTTTAAATCCCTTCTTTAAAGTCATGAGGAGGACCTCATCTAGGGTTAACCATGTCTCCTAAAGAGAGTGATGGTCAAAGACAAATGGATGTGGAGATCTCCTCTGCTGCAGTGACAGACTCTGATCTGTACGACTGTGATCTGAGGCCACAGAGACAGGAAAGCCACAGTGTGAACAAAAACACCAGCTGACACACTGACAAGCTGCTGGAAGCCTTTTTTCACACTGTTGAACTCAACTTTTTATCTCCACTAGAGGGCGACATTATCAAGTAGGCGGTGCTCTACTTCTGCACTGTGTTCAACCATTGTGTCAATAATAACTGCTGCT
This sequence comes from Planiliza haematocheilus, assembly GCA_005024645.1. NCBI lineage: Eukaryota > Metazoa > Chordata > Actinopteri > Mugiliformes > Mugilidae > Planiliza > Planiliza haematocheilus. The sequence continues at coordinate 12,436 of SRSE01000505.1, forward strand.
GTGAAGAGAACAATTGTCAGACTGAATGTTGAACATCAGCTAGTTTCTCCTGTTGATTTAAACCTTGTTGTACAGATGGAACATTGGCTGTGGATTATTCTTGCTGCTCTTTTCTTTGGTAAGATAGAAAGCTCAACATGTTTCCTCTTCAGACACTTGAAGACATTTAAAGCTGATTGTTCTCCTTCAATCAATCATCTTTATTGATTCATCTCTTCCTCTGCATGTTCTGTTCTTCCCCAGAGTGTAAAGGAGACAAAGTGATCCAGCCACAAGAAGATGTCATTGCTACTGAAGGAGACACTCTGACACTCAGCTGTACTTTTGAGACCAGTGATCCAAGCCCCTATTTATTCTGGTACAAACAAGAAGAAAATGATGTCCCCAAACTCATTCTACAACGGTACTCTGGGACAAAAGATAACAGTCAAACTGAAAAGAGAATTGATGCTAAAATCAACCAGACCTCAGTTCCTCTGAAGATCCAGAAGCTTCATGTGTCTGACTCTGCTGTGTACTACTGTGCTCTGAGGCCCACAGTGACAGGAAACACCAAAACTCTGAACAAAAACCTTTGGAGCAAAGACAACAGAATACTCCACAACATCCACTAGAGGGAGTCACACTCTGTTAAACTTCTATGGTTGGTTAGGATACAGTCTACTCTAGATTCATTGTAGAGGTGATAGAACATCAACATCCTCAAAGAGGAGACGGAGAGATTCAGGGAGGAGCTGAGCTGTTACTGAACTATAGAAGAGAGAGAAACTTCCAGATTCAACAGAGTTCAAAACACAAACCAGAAACATTTCCTTTCTTCAACATGCTGTCGTTGGACTATTGGACGTTTTCTCTGTTTCTTTTCATTCTCACAGGTATGCTACACTATACAGGAAAATGATGTTAAATTAAAATGTTGAATGGATGTAAATGATGTATTGAAACATTTAGAACATGATATAACAGAGTTATCTCTTCCTTTAGGTGTCAGCCATGAAGAACTCACTCCAGACAACAATGAAGAGTCCAGTTTAGAAGGCACCACTGTTACTCTGTCCTACAAATACTCGAACAAAATAGATAGTAATGATTATTTCTTCTGGTATCGACAATATCCAGGAAAACCTCCAGAGTTCCTCATGTCCATCTCAGGACTTAACTTTTCAAGACCATCAGAGTCTCTGGAATCAACCACAAGGTTCTCCACTAAACTGTCTGGAGAAAAAGATCTGGATCTGGAGATCTCCTCTGCTGCAGTGACAGACTCTGCTGTGTACTACTGTGCTCTGAGGCCCACAGTGACAGGAAACACCAAAACTCTGAACAAAAACCTTTGGAGCAAAGACAACAGAATACTCCACAACATCCACTAGAGGGAGTCACACTCTGTTAAACTTCTATGGTTGGTTAGGATACAGTCTACTCTAGATTCATTGTAGAGGTGATAGAACATCAACATCCTCAAAGAGGAGACGGAGAGATTCAGGGAGGAGCTGAGCTGTTACTGAACTATAGAAGAGAGAGAAACTTCCAGATTCAACAGAGTTCAAAACACAAACCAGAAACATTTCCTTTCTTCAACATGCTGTCGTTGGACTATTGGACGTTTTCTCTGTTTCTTTTCATTCTCACAGGTATGCTACACTATACAGGAAAATGATGTTAAATTAAAATGTTGAATGGATGTAAATGATGTATTGAAACATTTAGAACATGATATAACAGAGTTATCTCTTCCTTTAGGTGTCAGCCATGAAGAACTCACTCCAGACAACAATGAAGAGTCCAGTTTAGAAGGCACCACTGTTACTCTGTCCTACAAATACTCGAACAAAATAGATAGTAATGATTATTTCTTCTGGTATCGACAATATCCAGGAAAACCTCCAGAGTTCCTCATGTCCATCTCAGGACTTAACTTTTCAAGACCATCAGAGTCTCTGGAATCAACCACAAGGTTCTCCACTAAACTGTCTGGAGAAAAAGATCTGGATCTGGAGATCTCCTCTGCTGCAGTGACAGACTCTGCTGTGTACTACTGTGCTCTGAGGCCCACAGTGACAGGAAACACCAAAACTCTGAACAAAAACCTTTGGAGCAAAGACAACAGAATACTCCACAACATCCACTAGAGGGAGTCACACTCTGTTAAACCACTGATTTCTGACTCATTGGACTGATGACAAAGACAACAGAGAAATGAAGCAGTTCACATCTGAGACAGAGCTGCTGTTGAAGCACAGAAGAATTTGATTGGTTGACTTGAAGTCAAGTGTAAGTGGCCCCGCCCACTCCACATCATCAGCTCATCCAATGACATTATTTCTTCCTCATTCTACTCTGGTGGAAGAACATTGTTGATGTGCTGTCTGTCTGGCTTTAATAACTCCAAAGACATGTTGCTTTACCTCTTTTTGCTTCTATCTCACATTATAGGTGAGTTTAAGAACAGGGATTCAACTTTTGTTCAAGCTGCTGCATTAACCACATATACAGACTGCAGTTCACAACTCTTCTTGTTTCTTTGCTCTGATAGAATGAAAATCATCTTTTCATCATCTTGTAAATTGAACTGACAGAGTTCTACACTTGATTTTCTTGTCAATGTCCACAGAGTAACACTGTACAGGAGACATTTTCCACTGTCTTCTCCTCTCAGCCTCATGGACAATGTTAGTCTAATGGCTTCATGTTCTCTACTTTTTCCAGGACTAACAGCTGGAGACGCAATCTCTCCTGATGAAGATGAAGTCAGTGAAAGAGAAGGACAACGTGTCACACTCTCATGCAAATATCAGACAAGTGCAAGTGGTGTTCGTCTTTACTGGTACAGACATAATTCTGACCATCAGGCTCCTCAGTTTATTCTCTGGAAAGGAGCTAAAGATAATAGTAGGGCTGAACACATTCCTGATAAACGCTATGAATCCCAAACAACAGATTCATCAACTGAACTGACCATAACAGACCTAACCCTGGCAGACACAGCTCTCTACTACTGTGCTCTAGAAACACAGTGATACAAAGTGTAGAAGAGGCTGTACAAAAACCTGAACACAGATATGTGACTACTCTTCAAAGAGGAGGGAAGTGGTATTCAAACCACAGCTTCATATCAGATGGATTCTGATAATTCCTGTTTGATCAGAGTCACTGTGGTTCCAGCTGCTAATCAAACACTGTGGGAGGATTCATGGTGGTTTTATCTCTGTGTGTCAGTTATCCTCATGTGAACTCAACCCTTTTGTGTGTGTGCTGTTGTGTCCATTACAGCCTCTACATGCTGGTCACCTTAATGAATGAGTCCAAACTGTGACATGCTCCTTTAAGACGATTGTGTTGCCTCCATGTGAGACCTTGTTGTTGTAACTTGATTTCTGTTGAACACAGTCATGATTCTAAGAGGAAAGAAGGGACACAAAGGCTTTGACTCTCCATGTGTAGGAGCAGGTGAGCCGAGGTTCACTTTCACCAGAGTTCCTCAATAAAGAAGAATGAGCCCTGGATGATCTGTGCTGAGATTCATCTTGGTGGTTGAGCTCAGATGGATTAAAAAAGGACACAAGCACATCACCCAATAGCAGATCTCCTAATACAACCTATGTGAAGGTTAAAATCCATCTTGATCAGACTATTTGAGATTGGACTAAAAGAGTAGAAAATTAGAGAGATAGTAAATAAATAGAGAGCAAAGGTCAAGCATTACAATCACTGTAAAATACTGTAATCATTGCACTTCTTTAAAATATGTAGAGGACAGAGAAGAAGACATTACTGGAGATAGACTAATAGTCACAATCCTTACAGGAATGAAATCAACCAACAATCAGGAAGATATAAGTTGCTGAATCAGTGAAAGTTGCCCCAATAGAAACTTGTCTAGAGGTGAATATTCTGCAGATTCCTGCTTCAATCTGATCAGACTGCAGAAAAAGGTCTACAAGAAGAAAACTAATCCATCAGAGAGACAGCAGGAACATTAGGAGTGGACTAATCAACATGCTTGTTGGGTGTTTTCTCTGTTTCTTTTCATTCTCACAGGTATGCTACACCAAGGGTTCCCAAACTGTTCCATGCTAAGGCCCCCCAAACAACATTGGCTTCTGGTCAGGGACCCCCTTTAATCCACTAAATATTATTTACTGGATGATGTTGCTGCTACAAACCAACAGAAAGCCTCCAGAATAACAGAGGTTTATGTGGTGGAGCTTAAAGCTGTAAAATATATTCAGCTGTGGTTTTGGTCTTCATAACATCCAGTGATATGAGAGGAGGAACAGGTGGAGGGAGGAGCAACACTGTCAAAGAGCAGAACAGAAAAGGACTCCCACTGTCAGATCCATTCAATATCTAAAGCAGACATAACAGAGACTGTGTGGAAGATGCTGTCACTGCATCACTGTGTCATGTTTCCTTTGTTTCTGATCACACTAAAAGGTAGGTTAAAGCAGGAAGAATAAATGACTTTAAAGGATCTGTTTGCTACAAATGACTGGAACAGGAGCTCAGAGTTTAATATGGTCTTTAACAACATTTATCTTTCCTTTAGGAGTCAGCTGTCAACAACTCACTGCAGTCAAGACTGAAGAGTCCAGTTTAGAAGACAGCACTGTTACTCTGTCCTACACATACTCCAACAAAATAGCTAGTGGTGATGATTTCTACTGGTATCGACAATATCCAGGAAAACCTCCAGAGTTCCTCATGTACATCTCAGGACTTAACAGGTCAAGACCATCAGAGTCTCTGGAATCAGCCACAAGGTTCTCCACTAAACTGTCTGGAGAAAAAGATCTGGATCTGGAGATCTCCTCTGCTGCAGTGACAGACTCTGCTGTGTACTACTGTGCTCTGAGGCCCACAGTGACAGGAAACACCAAAACTCTGAACAAAAACCTTTGGAGCAAAGACAACAGAATACTCCACAACATCCACTAGAGGGAGTCATGCAGCAGTAAAACCAGTCTCTGTTCACTAGAGACCACTAGATTATATCTATAATAGTGTTGTTACACATGATTGTTCTGAAACCAGGCTCAGACCCAGTGTGTTTCCTCTTAGTGTTTTACTGGTGATACAAAGAACAGGGTGGAGGTGTGGATGTAATCAGACTACATCCATTTCTGTACTCATCCATCCTACAAGTAACAAATACATCAAGTAGTTTTTCAGCATCACTTTGAGACATGATGTTCCTAGTTTTGATGATATTGTTGAAGTTAAAGAAAGCAGTCCTGGTCACTTGTTTAATGAATTAAAGGACATATCCTGGTCAAATATAACTTCAAGTTTCCTCACAGTAGAACAGGAGGCCAAGCTAATGCTATCCAGAGAAACTGTCTGATTAGATAGTGAATCTGTTTTGTTTACAAGTAGAAAGTTACAAGTTTTTCAGTCCTTTATTCTTGGAGTTGAACTAACTGATCAGTTTCATCTGGATTCATAGATAAATATAGCTGGGTGTCATCTGCATAGCAAGAGATTTCTGTAGTGTTTCCTCAGTTAATCACAGTAACATGTTGGAGTCTTAGTAAAATATTGTGATCAATGGATCAAATGCAGCTCTGAGATCAGCAGGATGAGTATAGAGACAAGTCCATTGAGACAATGAGGAGATGATTAGTGACTTTAACCATAACCTGACTGAAAGTCCTCAAACAAACCATTCCTTCTTCAATGGTCACATCATTGATTTCCAACAGTCGTCTCAACATGTTTAGAGATATGTCATTTTAAACATGGATCTTAAATGTCACTGAGTTGCCACTAAACCAGATTTCCAGCAGTCATTCTCTGCAGAGTGGATAAAATGTGTTGATATTGCTGAGGCAGAGTTAGTTGTCACTGATGAGGATCTACATTTCAGTGGTCACATCAAAGCTGGATCAGAATCATCATCATGGCATCTGAGAACAAAATGAAAATGACACACTTTGAGTCCAAGTGAGAAAAGCTGGTTGAGGCTTTTATTTCTTGTAGGTTGGATTACTGTAATAAACTCCTTCCTGTGCACCACAACAAGACAATAAGAACGCTGCAAGTCATTCACAATGCTGCTGCTAAAACACCAAATCTTAGATCCTTTCACTGTATTCAGCTAAATATACAAATGAATTTAAAGCCCCACCCACCATCTGCTAGTCTGGGTCCAAAGTGAAAAACACTTTATTGTCATTGTATACATGATACTGAGATCACGAGTACCAATCACAGTGGTGCTAAAAAACTAATATGAACATACAGAGACAGAAAAGTCTTCCAAACTCAATCCCAAACAATCCCCTCCACAACACAGACCAAAGACCAGAACAAATATTAAATATGTAGCATATCAGACATGTTTGCTGAGTAATAACCTGGTAGGTCTGTCACATCTGCAGGGAGTGGTCAGCTAGTGGTGCTCAGAGTTCAAACCAAACATGGTGACATGGCTTTTAGACATTATGATGCCCCTGGAGGTTAAGATATGTCCCTGTAGCTACTTTAAAATAAAGCTATTACCAAATGCTCTGATTCTCGTTTTAATAAACTTCTCTGTTATTTCACTGAGTGACATGGTGCTGGTTTGATCTCCTGAACAGAAGAGTCTGACTCAAAACTCTAAAATCCATCAACTTGTGGTGGAAAGGTTCAGGAGATTCAGATGATTGTGACTAGTTTTAACAAACATTATGAAGCTGCCTTGAGGCTTTTAGGAACATCTTTAAAGAGACAAGAAGCAAAACAGTCAGAAAGATGTTGAGAGTTGATGATGGTGATGACTGCAGCATGACTGTCATTTGTAAAGCTTCCATCAGCCTGAATGAAACAGACCACAGCAAGAGGAGGAGCTACACAACTGAATATGAAAGGCTTGACTTTGGAACTGAAGAGCTGCTGTGTTCTCTCTATTGTTCATTCAGTACAAGTGAAAATAATGTTCCTGCTTTTCATTTGGATGATGATCGTCTCCTTTCAAACTGGTAAGTCATCAAAAGATGGAGCCAGATGGAAAAGGAGATGATAGACATGAAAAACATTCTGACGTTTGAATTGATTGACTTTAAACCACTAAACTAAGTTTAGTGGTTTAAGTTTAAGTGTTAAACTTCTATGGTTGGTTAGGATACAGTCTACGTTCACATACACTGAGAATGAGATGTTACAGAAGCTTCAATTAACTTGAATTCAGTCAAGCAGTGACTAAAAATAAATTAGTTCCATTCAACACTAATCTAGGATACTACTATTCATATCATGGAGCCTCATAATCATTGAGTGTAACATGAAATCTTCAGATTTCTAATTGAGTTCAAATTCAACTCTAAGTCATTTATTTTGTTTTATTAACAACAGTTGTCCATTTTATGTCCATGTGTGGTAACATTTATTATATTTACCTGTCTAGTATTAATACGACCTGGATCAAGGGATTTAGCAAAGTAGAGACCAACATCAGAGTTATACATGTAGTTGGTTTATTGCTAAAAATGACATTATAAACACCAACAGGTGACAACAACCAGTCTAATTAAGCCCATGCACCAGTCAAAGACACTTTCACTGCCACTGCAGGAAAAGGGAAGAAGCAGCAATGGGGATGAGTGGTGAAGTTGATATAAATCAGAACCATTACCCAAATGACCAAACACCTGATGAGGCCACAGGTGTCCAACACCCAGGTCCTGATTAACGTCATGTCCTTCATGTTCAGATATACTCCACAAGAATACAGCCACATACAGCTGAAACCAGATGTTTACATCCACTGGGTTAAAAGACACATTTTGTTCCTCTCTGTCTGAAGTTAAATCAGACTAAACCTCTCCTGTTTTAGTTCAGTTAGAATCACTGAAATGATTTCTGTTTGCTAAATGCCACAATAATGAGAGAGAGAATTTAAGAGATTTGTTTTGTTACTTTCTTCAAGTTTACATACATTTCCTTAGTATTTGGTAGCATTGCCTTTAAACTGTGTGACTTGGGTCAAACGCTTTGGGTTTCCTTCCACAAGCTTCTCTCAATAGTCTGCTGGAGTTCTGGTCCATTCCTCCTGACAGAACTAGTGTAACAGAGTCAGGGTTGTAGGCCGCCTCGCTCTCACACACCTTTTCAGATCTGACCACAAATTTTCCATGGTATTGAGATCAGAGCTTTGTGATGGCCACTACAAAACATTGATTTGTTGTCCTTGAGCCACTCAGTAACTACTTTGACAGTCTGCTTAGGGTCATTGTCCAGTTGAAGACCCACTTGTGTCCAAACTTTAACTTCCTGGCTGATGTCTTGAGATGTTGCTTCAATATTTCCACATAATGTTCTTTCCTCATGATGCCGTCTATTTTATGAAGTGGACCAGTTCCTCCTGCATCAAAACAGCCCCACATCATGATGCTACCACCCCCATGCTTCACAGATGGGATGGTGTTCTCAGGCTTACAAGCTTCCCCCTTTATCCTCCAGATGTAACGATGGTCATTACCACACAGGACATGTCTCCAAATATTAAGGTCTTTGTCCCTGTGTGTATTTACAAACTGTAATCTGTCTTTTTAATGTTTCTTTTGGAGTAATGTCTTCTTCTTCACTGAGTGGTCTTTCATTTCATGTCGGTACAGGACTCGTTTCACTGTGGAGAATGACACACTCTGACCAGCTTCAATCATCATCTAGACAAGGTCTTTAGCTTTTGTTCTGGGGATGATTCTTGGTTCATCTCTGGGACATAGACCCGTCTCCTTCCTGAGCTATGATGGCTGGACATTCCCGTGGTGTCTATACTTGCATATAATTGTTTGAACAGATGAACGTGGCACCTTCAAGCATCTGGACATTGTCTCCAAGGATGAACCAGACTTGAGGAGCTCCACAATTCTCTTCCTGACATCTTGGCTGATTTATTTTGATTTTCCCATGATGTCAAACAAGGAAGCAGTGTGTCTGAGGTGGAGCCTTAAAATACATCCACAGGTGATCCCTCCAATGAACTCAAATGTTGTCTGTTAACCTATCAGAAGCTTCCAAAGCCATGACATCATCATCAGGGTTTTCCTTCATTGTTTAAATACATAGTACTGTTTGTGTGAGTTAACTTCTGACTTTGAAGAAAGAGAAATTCTCTCTCGTATTTTTGTGGCATTTAGCAAATAGAAATAATTTTAGTAATTCTAACTGACCTAAAACAAGAGTTTTATTCTGATTAAACTTCAGTGAGGTAAAAAGGTTTAAGCAGTGCCATAGAGTGAGAGAGTTGCGACACTCTTTGATGTCGCCGCTACGGCTGTCACGTGGTTCATGTAAACCCCATTAGTTCCAAACATACGCTGGCTGTCATGTTCTTCTATGGGACAGACGGCAGCGATTGCATTATTGAACGGTAAATATAAAATAAAACACACACCCAAGTACATTTTCAGCTGTTATTACATTTTTGTTAATGTCAGTTTTGCATTTGAGAGGCAGGGTGACAACAAAAACTTAATATTTGGAGGAAAAAGCTTAGTGTTCATGTTCGCATGGGTAGTAGCACTGGCTTTAGCTGCTCTAACTTAACTTTTCCATATCATTGATTCATCTGATGGTAGACGTCTCATGATATTAATTTGATCACAACTGGGCTGTATTAGGCTATTGATTCCCGTGATTTTGCTTATAAATTCCGATTGAGGGATTAGCCTACCTCTGTGATAACGCAAAGAGGTCTGCCATGGCGGTCCGTTCAGAATTCGCCTAGAAGCTAGCTCACTTCTAAAATCCCCGTCATTCCTAATTAATTAACCTTCGCTCAAATCACGAGTCACGACAATGCCTTGACATACCCTGATCACGAGCTCATGGCATGGGATAGCAATCTATCAGCATCTCATCAAGCATCAGCAAGTAGCGCTGGATATCAGTGAACAGGGACTGTACAACAAATTAAGTACAGCCAACACGTCACATAATGAAAAGTTAGTATATCACAAAATTCTACTAAATAAAAGTTGCTATAAAGGTGATAGCGACTCATCACCGAACTACCTTCACAGCAGGGGAAGTCGCGCTAGCTAATTAGCTAGCAGGCAATGCTAGAAAACAGGTTGAAACAACCAAGATAAAATATAAATAATTACGCTGTGCATATACAAATGAAGACCAGTATAAGCATCGCAAAGGGCCTCTGATACAATATAGACAGTTGACAATTCAAAAGAGGTCGATATTTCAGCAATTTAACTCCTGGAACAATTCAATGCGCAGCAATGTAAGTGAATGGGGTCCAACGCCCAAATGACGGTGTTTGGAACTAATCCGATCTTCAAATCCGGAAGTAGGCGTTTAAAAGCGCCGCCATTTTTTACAACGGAGGTCTATGGGAGTGTCGTAACTCTCTCACTCGATGGCACTGGGTTTAAGTGTCTTTACACAGAGTGTCTGTAAACATCTGGTTTCCAAACTAAATCCTCTCACTGAGCAGGTATGAAGACTTGTCCACCTCTACATACATACACATGTGTGGCCAGTGGAGGAGGGCTGCCATGGATTTGTGGCAAAATTGGCTATTGCTCTTCTGAACGAGCTGAAAAACAGAGGACGGTGTAAAGCTGTAGGTTTAATCCTGTGTATTAACCAATGATAAGTTAAAGACTCAGTGACCATCAACTCACTGAACTAAGAACAGAAAGTGGACATTGAGTAAATATCTGTCTGAAGCAGAGCTGCTCTGGATGCAGAAATAATCTGACTCAACTAAAAAAAGGGTTTTCTCTGGCTCCACCCACTGATGATGAAGTCAACCAATCAGATTGTTTGTGTGTGCAGAAGTCAAAGCACATTCATGTTGATGTTGAGGAGAAGGGCTGTGCAGCAGAGAGGCTGGTTCATTCTGCTGCAGTGGAAGAACATTGTTCATCTGCTGTCTGACTAACCCGACCTCTGACCCTAAGCCAACAACTAAAGACATGTTGCTTTACCTCTTTTTACTTTTCTCTCATATCATAGGTGAGTGTTAGAACACAGATGAAAATCTCTTTCAATATTCATGATCCAGAAAATCAGAGCAGATCATTTCTGTCATCATTTTGTTACCTTGTAAAAACACCTTCTATGGTTCAAACAATGATGAGTGAAAATCATGTTTAATCTCCATCTGTGTGTCTGACTCTCTGGCTAGGTAACTCTTTAAAGCTGCCGATTGTTCTCCTTCAATCAATCATCTTTATTGATTCATCTCTTCCTCTGCATGTTCTGTTCTTCCCCAGAGTGTAAAGGAGAAGACAAAGTGATCCAGCCACAAGAAGATGTCATTGCTGCTGAAGGAGACACTCTGACACTCAACTGTACTTTTGAGAACAGTTATGGAACTCCCACATTGTTCTGGTACAAACAAGAAGATAGTGGTTTTCCAAAGTACATGCTGAAACGTTTATCAAGCACAAAAGACAATGCTCCAGGTTTTCCTGAAGACAGATTTGATGCTAAAATCAACCAGACCTCAGTTCCTCTGAAGATCCAGAAGCTTCATGTGTCAGACTCTGCTGTGTACTACTGTGCTCTGAGGCCCACAGTGACAGGAAACACCAAAACTCTGAACAAAAACCTTTGGAGCAAAGACAACAGAATACTCCACAACATCCACTAGAGGGAGTCACACTCTGTTAAACTTCTATGGTTGGTTAGGATACAGTCTACTCTAGATTCATTGTAGAGGTGATAGAACATCAACATCCTCAAAGAGGAGACGGAGAGATTCAGGGAGGAGCTGAGCTGTTACTGAACTATAGAAGAGAGAGAAACTTCCAGATTCAACAGAGTTCAAAACACAAACCAGAAACATTTCCTTTCTTCAACATGCTGTCGTTGGACTATTGGACGTTTTCTCTGTTTCTTTTCATTCTCACAGGTATGCTACACTATACAGGAAAATGATGTTAAATTAAAATGTTGAATGGATGTAAATGATGTATTGAAACATTTAGAACATGATATAACAGAGTTATCTCTTCCTTTAGGTGTCAGCCATGAAGAACTCACTCCAGACAACAATGAAGAGTCCAGTTTAGAAGGCACCACTGTTACTCTGTCCTACAAATACCCTGAACTGGCAACTGGTGATTATTTCTTCTGGTATCGACAATATCCAGGAAAACCTCCAGAGTTCCTGATCTCTCACTCTGCTTCAGGAGAAGTAGGAAATCATCAAGACTCTAGACTGAAGATTCATGTGGAGCAAAAGCAAATCACTATGAACATCTCCTCTGCTGCAGTGACAGACTCTGCTGTGTACTACTGTGCTCTGAGGCCCACAGTGACAGGAAACACCAAAACTCTGAACAAAAACCTTTGGAGCAAAGACAACAGAATACTCCACAACATCCACTAGAGGGAGTCACACTCTGCTATAAAACAGTGTTGTGTGATGACACAGTCTAGAGAACATGTAGAGATGATCAACATTATATTTAGTTCTGTGTTTAAAGCTGCTGCTTTGAGAGAGGATTCTACTGAGGACTAACTGGTTCTATCAGCACATGTACTGAGAACATTATTCCCTCTAAACACTGCAGGACCTTTCCTAATAATAAACCCTGGACCAATCCTGGACCAGTGTTCACTCTGCTGCATTTGTCTCAGGTGATACTGAACTAAAAGACAAGATACGACCATCGTAGATCAATCAGACCAGAGACAGTACAGACTGAAGCTGGATTCACAACCATCAAGACAGAAGTCACACTGAACTCACCACTCTCTGAGTCATTGGGGCAGGTGGGCTTGGTTCTGAGGAGAACAAACCCAAAGAAGACACCTGGTCCAGATAAGACCCCTGGACATGTCCTCAGGGTGTGTTCATCAGAGCTGGATGTGTCCACAGACATCTTTAATGTGTCCCTCACCCCGTCCTCAGTGCCTACCTGTTTTCAGTCCACCACCATTGTGTCCCTCCCAAAGAAACATCATGTAACCTGCCTGAATGATTAGCGTCCTGTTGATCCCACTCCAACTGTTATGATGTGCTTTGAGAGTCATGATGCACATAAAACAGACCATCCCTGCCACCGTGGATCAATTACAGTTTGTTCATTGATGGAACAGATCAACTGTCAACACCACCATCCATACTGACCTCACACACTCAGAGGGTAAGGACACATGTGTCAGAATGCTAATCACTGATCACAGTCATAGCATACAGACTTTATGAAAAGCTCCTGATCCCTGGACTGACTCCCTCCCTCTGTAACTGGGTGTAGAACGTCCTGACAAACCTCCATCAGTCAGAGTGAGAACCACCAGACATCAGGACTGTGATCATAGGGACCCCTCAGGGTCCTGTGCTCAGTCCACTGCTGTAGACCGTCTCCAGCCATGACTGAATGGACTCCCAGACCAACACCAGCATCATGAAGCTTCACTGGACTGATCTCTGTGAGAGAAGAGACAGGTCTGGTGGACTGGACCGATCTCTGGGAGAGAAGAGACAGGTCTGGTGGACTGGACCGATCTCTGGGAGAGAAGAGACAGGTCTGGTGGACTGGACCGATCTCTGGGAGAGAAGAGACAGGTCTGGTGGACTGGACCGATCTCTGGGAGAGAAGAGACAGGTCTGGTGGACTGGACTGATCTCTGGGAGAGAAGAGACAGGTCTGGTGGACTGGACTGATCTCTGGGAGAGAAGAGACAGGTCTGGTGGACTGGACTGATCTCTCTCCCAATAAAGACAAAGACTGGCCTTCCTCAGATGGAAGGACATATAAATCACATCTACAGGACCAGGGTTATCAGGACCCCCCTACATCACAGCCTCTTCAAACAGTTTCTACCCTCAGAACATCAGACTTCTGAACAGTTCATCCATCACTCCCACAGACTGGATCTGTTTGTTATCTTATTAATCATATTAATAATAATATAATATAATATCTATAATTATCTGATTTCTCCTGCACCATGTTTGAGTCTATTGGTTTATATTTCTTGTCATTTCATTGTTTTTAATAAAGTAGAATCGTGAAGAATCCACTTTCATTTAAAATACACAGGACAAGATGTTACTATCCCTTGTGCCGAAATCCCAGTCAAAACACGTTTAGAGGCCCTGTTCGACTAAGAGGCCCTTCCAAGCCTGCAGTCATGTAATATGACCAATAACCTATATTCTGCCTAGGCTAACTAGAAGCTGCTGGCTTGTAAACCCATTGAGCAGCAGAGGATACTTCAAACATTGTACTAACTAAACACTGCTGGCTTGTATGGCCCACTCAGCAGCAAACCATGGCTACCAAATACCATGAGAACATGATCTGAACAACAGCAGTATGCAGCATATCATTGGGGTTTTCAAGTGGGCACCTCCCTTCACCGATGTTTCGTTAAGTTAGGCCCACAACACCTCAAGAAGGCTTAACAGTGATTTCCAGCGTCCTGGAATCACCCCCCTCCACACCGCCACTACACAACCCTCTCTTCCTCACCATTCGAAGTCTATCAACAACTAATGTGGAAACTAATAACCACGAGCCGAACAAACAAATCTACCATGCTCCGCTCCGTTGATGCGAGCTGAAGCAACAAACAAATCAACTGTGGCCTACATGTGGCCTACATGTGGCCTACATGCGGCCTACATGCGGTCTACATGTGGCCTACATGTGGCCTACATGCGGCCTACATCCTTACCTTAGTTAGCTCCCCAGCTAGCATGCTTCCTGCGCACCCATAACCAGTCACTGGCTCTCTCTGCTGCCCGGGACATATTGCTAACTGTAGTCCTCTGGCTTCTTCCTCGTATGCCCAGCTCACTCAGCAGAGCAATGACCGACTTTGCCACAAATCCACGGCAGCCCACTTCTACCGGGCGGACATAAGCCTTCCATCCATTCTGCTCTGCATCTGCTGCTAACTCTGCATACTTAGCTCTTTTCCTCTCGTTAGCCTCCTCAATTCTATCCTCCCACAGGACAGTCAGCTCTATGAAATAGACTACTTTCTCTGGCTCAGACCACAACAGCAGATCTGGCCGTAGTTGAGTGCTAGCTATCTCACCTGGGACAACCAGTTGGCCATTTAAGTCCGCCCTCATCTCCCAGGCTCCTCCTACCCTTAGCCGTCCCGTGTTATGCCTGAAGCCTGCTCCTCTCGCCTTTTCTCCCTCCCGTACAAACTTAATACCTCTATTCTCTCTGTTAACGGCCACGGAATTTACATTCACCCGTTTTTCCTCTATTGCAGCTGCTAAACATTTCAGTACCTGATTGTGACGCCAGGTATAACGTCCTTGGGAGAGACTAACCTTACAACCTGTCAGAATATGACTAAGCGTGCAGACACAAGTGCACAGTGGACAGGCAGCATCCTCACCTACCCACTGGTTCAGGTTCTGGGGAGTTGGCAGCACATCATAAGTAGCCCCTAACATGAATCTAATCCTGCTAGCCTCCATGCTCCAAAGCTCTCTCCACTTCACCTTCCTTTTCTCCACACTCTCCCAGTTCACCCATTGACCCTGCTTAGCCTGTGACACTGCCTTCGAGCATCTAACCATTTCCTCTTGCCTCTGTACCTCTTCCACTATCATCTTTCTCCTTTCTTCTGCTGATGCCTTGCTCCACAGAGGTTTCCCTGCACACAGTCCTAGGCCTCCACGCCCTTGCTGTACATGGCCTATGATATCCCTATGCTTAAGAGTGAGTCTTTACTGTGCATATGACAAGAAACATGTTGAATCTAGAAATAAAAGTGGTGATCAGAGAGTGTTACGTCCTAGTCTAGGGGTGTAAGGACTAACATAAACCACACAGGCAACGAACGTACTGTGCTACAAGTGATCCCTTTTCTCACCGCGCACAAGTCAATAAGTGAGAACA
Organism: Planiliza haematocheilus; assembly: GCA_005024645.1. NCBI lineage: Eukaryota > Metazoa > Chordata > Actinopteri > Mugiliformes > Mugilidae > Planiliza > Planiliza haematocheilus. The sequence goes on from SRSE01000505.1 coordinate 28,260, forward strand.
ATACCAACAAACTGAAAATGAAGCTGGTCTTCAGGGTGAACCAAAAGGCCAAAACAACAAACAAAACCCTGCTACCAAATTCCCAAGTCTTAACTAAAGCCTATGTGAAAATAAAACAAACAAAATGACATTGGCTACACCTAACTCCCTACCTTTAACAAAAACAGGAGAAAATGTTAGAAATAAAACAGCGGTTCACCCTTACTGCTTCCAAAAAGTTCGACACTAACGAAACAAAAATGTCCTCACTGGAAAAAAAACAAAAAAACACATGCAGGACCTATTCACAAAAACACAAAAGGTTTCCACTCAAAATACACACGCACGTCACAGCTCTATCAAACAGAAATCAGAAGAGGAGGATCTCTGGCTTCTTCTTCTTCTTCTTTTTGTTTAACGGCGGTTGGCAACCAGCTTACCGGCGCATTACCGCCACCCTCTGAGCTGGAGTGTGAGCAGGAGAATGTCAGGAAACAAAAAAAAAAAGGAAAGGACACTCAAATCCTATGTTCCAAACCTGTCTCTTTTAAAAAGGACAAGACCTTTCCATATACATTTGATGCCTCACTGAGGATACTCTCTAAGGAGAAGTGTATCTTTTCTTGTCTCACAGACTCTTCCATTTTCTTCCTCTCTTCTTCATATGCTGGACACCAAATTAATACATGTTCCACGGACTCTACCTCCCCACAAAGCTCACAATTTCCTGTTGGATGCTTCCCTATCATGTGTAGTGTTTTGTTTAATCCTGTGTGCCCTATCCTCAATCGAGTTAAAACTGCCTCTTCCCTCCTACTTCTACTGGCTCTCCTCCCACCACCAACCTGTTTTTGGATGTTATGCAGGTGCCTGCCTGTATCCACAAAATCCCACACCTCCTGCCATGTTGTGCACATATGTTTTTTAATTATACTTTTTGCTTCAGCTTTACTCAATGGCACATCTAATTCCACCACATGGGACTTGAGCGCCTGCTTTGCCAATATATCAGCATCCTCATTCCCTTCCACTCCCACATGTGCTGGGACCCATACAAAGCTGACCTGTATTTCCTCTTCCTCCAGCTCATACATAATACTATAAATGTTACTTAGAATGTCCTGTCTACATGATCTTCCTGATTTAATGCTGGTCAGAGCTGCTACGCTGTCAGATGCGACCACAGTACTCTGATGCCCATTTTCTTTGACCCACTGCAGACTCATCAAAACAGCTATTAGCTCTGTGGTGTACACTGCCAGCTCATCTGTAGCTCTCTTTTTGATCCCCACCCTCTTCTCTGGAATATGAAACGCCACTCCTGTACGCCCGGTCTTAGGATCTTTGGATCCATCAGTGAACACCATTGTTCTGTTCGAAAATTTGCTGTCCAAATACCTCTGTACTATGTATGACACTTGCTTCGGGCTCTTTTTAATTTCTCCCAGAAGCCCCAGGTCCACTTCTGCTGCCACCACCAGCCAAGGAGGGAAAGATGAACCTGCGCCTGTGGAGCAGTACCTGATGTTTTGCAGGCCTATACTGTTTGCCCTGCTATTAGCCACCCACCCAAAGCTCATAAAATCTGACTTTGCGTGCTCTGCACATTCACACAAGACAGCCTTTGTTGGATGGCTTCCATCATGCCCTTGTAGACCGACCCAGTATGCCAGCATCATTTTCATCCTCCTGAGGCGCAACGGCATTTCCCCCATCTCCACCTGTACTGCAGCTACCGGAGAAGTCCTTAATGCTCCGCTGCACACCCTCAAAGCCAGGGTTTGTTCCACCTCCAGCTTCTTTAAATGACATTCTGCGGCAGACATGTATGCTATACACCCATAATCCAGCGCAGCCCTCATAAGCGCCCAGTAGATATTGCGCAACGATGCCCTGGATGCCCCCCAATCCTGCCCCGAGAGACACCTTAGCAGATTATTTATCTTTTTACACTTTGTTTTAACTTTCCCTATATGCTGTCCCCACGTCAGTTTCTCATCAAACCAGACACCAAGAAATCGAACTATACTCACTTGTTCAAGTGTCTGATCATACAATTTTAATGATATCAACTTATGCTTCTTAGCGAAACATATTACCTGAGTCTTGGGGACTGACACTTTAAAGCCCCACTTATTCGCCCACTGCTCCACCGTCTGGATTGCTTTTTGCATTTTACCTTGCAAATATGCCAAATTCCGACCTCTGACCCAGAGAGCCCCGTCATCCGCATACAGGGACTTCCCTACACTCCGGTCAATCTGTGCAAATACATCATTAATCATGATATTAAACAATATAGGACTACACACACTGCCCTGTGGGGTTCCATTCTCCACTGGGTACATTCTAGAGTGACAGTCTTTTACCTTAACCTCAATTACTCTTCCATAAAAAAAAGTCCAAGATCCAATTAAACATCCTGCCCTCTATACCCATTGCCTCCAGTTTTATCAGCAACCCTTCTCTCCATAGCATATCGTATGCTTTTTCAATGTCAAACATGACTGCTATAACCATTTCTTTATTTGTCTGAGCCTTTCTAATTTCTGATTCCAAATACAAAATAGCATCCATAGTATTCCTCCCTTTGCGGAAACCACTCTGACATGGAGAGAACAGCTGTCTACTTTCCATTATATAGTTCAATCTCTCTGTAGCCATTCTCTCCATTGTCTTCCCTAAATGGGACGTTAATGCTATGGGCCTGTAACTAGATAGGATCTCTGGCGCTGACTGGCAGTCCATTTAAATTGGCCGAGCCCCCAAAACAGCCAATCCCAAGCTTCAGCCAATTCGACCAGCAACGCCTCCGAACAAAGATCCTCCATAGCTGTCACACTCCTAGTAAAAATAAAGCATTGTTCATAACAGAGAGTGTTTGATTCATCATTGATTTAGAGACCAGGACTGTCTCATCTTCAGTCCTGTGTTTGAGATGAGCCTCATACTGAAGGTTTATCCTGTCATCTTCAGCATCACTAACATCCTCTGTAAATAAAAAAGTCATGTATGACACAAGAAGTTCTAGTTTAGAAACTAAAGAATCATTTATCAGTCTCAACACTGATAGTCTGGTTTGTCTTGGGGCTACAGGTCATTCTTGTGTTTGCATTGGATTCTTCATGAATCTCCTACTCAGACATCAAGTTCTTAAATGATTCAGGTCATGGTGTCAAGCTGAGAAGACAGTGATCTGAGTCTGAGTCTTGATCACACTGATCATTTCTGTCAGTCAGTGCTGGTCAGTGATGTCTGTTTAGAAAGCCTCATCTAAAAGCTGTGCAGGGTCATCCAGTCCAACTCTGCACCTCATGGAGAAAAGAAGAGCTTGACTCCAACTGTTAGATCTCAGAGATTTCCTCCTCACATTGAAGTGTTAAAGGATCTCAGTGTGGAAGCTTCAACCTTCTCCAGCTGAGACCTGAAGGTTCAGTGATGTAGACTTCTGCCATGAACAGACTGAACTGCTGTCATTGCTTTGTCCAGGACTGGACCCATGTCAATAGTTGGAACATATTTGATGGATGGTTTTACAGAGTGTCTCTGATTCACTGCTTCTCCATCAAGAGGACAAGTCATGAAAGGAGACAAACCATAAGGAACACATTTAAACTGTTCACAGCTTCATCCTGAACTCATGATCAACAACTGAGTTTTCTACTTTCACTTATTCCTCCAGTCATGTGTCTACACTGAGATGACTGCAGCATGACTGTCATTTGTAAAGCTTCCATCAGCCTGAATGAAACAGACCACAGCAAGAGGAGGAGCTACACAACTGAATATGAAAGGCTTGACTTTGGAACTGAAGAGCTGCTGTGTTCTCTCTATTGTTCATTCAGTACAAGTGAAAATAATGTTCCTGCTTTTCATTTGGATGATGATCGTCTCCTTTCAAACTGGTAAGTCATCAAAAGATGGAGCCAGATGGAAAAGGAGATGATAGACATGAAAAACATTCTGATGTTTGAATTGATTGACTTTAAACCACTAAACTAAGTTTAAAGAGAACCAATTAAAATCCAAATGTCTCTGTTGTTTTCAGGATCCTCTGAGGATGTACTGACACCATTTAAAGATGTAGTGATGGGTTTGAAAGGAGACACTGTGACTCTCTCCTGCAACTATTCAGTCACTGTTCAGACCCTCTACTGGTACCAACAGAAGTCCAGTTCATCTCCACAGTTTCTCATCGCAGATTATTCAGAGAAAACAGAAAGGTTGTCTTTGAAACATGACAAACCAAGAAAGGAGTTTCATCTGGAGATCTCCTCTGCTGCAGTGACAGACTCTGCTGTGTACTACTGTGCTCTGAGGCCCACAGTGACAGGAAACACCAAAACTCTGAACAAAAACCTTTGGAGCAAAGACAACAGAATACTCCACAACATCCACTAGAGGGAGTCACACTCTGTTAAACCACTGATTTCTGACTCATTGGACTGATGACAAAGACAACAGAGAAATGAAGCAGTTCACATCTGAGACAGAGCTGCTGTTGAAGCACAGAAGAATTTGATTGGTTGACTTGAAGTCAAGTGTAAGTGGCCCCGCCCACTCCACATCATCAGCTCATCCAATGACATTATTTCTTCCTCATTCTACTCTGGTGGAAGAACATTGTTGATGTGCTGTCTGTCTGGCTTTAATAACTCCAAAGACATGTTGCTTTACCTCTTTTTGCTTCTATCTCACATTATAGGTGAGTTTAAGAACAGGGATTCAACTTTTGTTCAAGCTGCTGCATTAACCACATATACAGACTGCAGTTCACAACTCTTCTTGTTTCTTTGCTCTGATAGAATGAAAATCATCTTTTCATCATCTTGTAAATTGAACTGACAGAGTTCTACACTTGATTTTCTTCTCAATGTCCACAGAGTAACACTGTACAGGAGACATTTTCCACTGTCTTCTCCTCTCAGCCTCATGGACAATGTTAGTCTAATGGCTTCATGTTCTCTACTTTTTCCAGGACTAACAGCTGGAGACACAATCTCTCCTGATGAAGATGAAGTCAGTGAAAGAGAAGGACAACGTGTCACACTCTCATGCAACTATCAGACAAGTGATAGTGATATCTACCTTTACTGGTACAGACATCATTCTGACCTTCAGGCTCCTCAGTTTATTCTCTATAAAGGAGCTAAAGGAGAGACAGATGAATACATTCCTGATAAACGCTATGAATCCCAAACAACAGCTTCATCAACTAAACTGACCATAACAGACCTAACCCTGGCAGACACAGCTCTCTACTACTGTGCTCTAGAAACACAGTGATACAAAGTGTAGAAGAGGCTGTACAAAAACCTGAACACAGATATGTGACTACTCTTCAAAGAGGAGGGAAGTGGTATTCAAACCACAGCTTCATATCAGATGGATTCTGATAATTCCTGTTTGATCAGAGTCACTGTGGTTCCAGCTGCTAATCAAACACTGTGGGAGGATTCATGGTGGTTTTATCTCTGTGTGTCAGTTATCCTCATGTGAACTCAACCCTTTTGTGTGTGTGCTGTTGTGTTCATTACATTACTGGAGATAGACTAATAGTCACAATCCTTACAGGAATGAAATCAACCAACAATCAGGAAGATATAAGTTGCTGAATCAGTGAAAGTTGCCCCAATAGAAACTTGTCTAGAGGTGAATATTCTGCAGATTCCTGCTTCAATCTGATCAGACTGCAGAAAAAGGTCTACAAGAAGAAAACTAATCCATCAGAGAGACAGCAGGAACATTAGGAGTGGACTAATCAACATGCTCGTTGGGTGTTTTCTCTGTTTCTTTTCATTCTCACAGGTATGCTACACCAGGGGTTCCCAAACTGTTCCATGCTAAGGCTCCCCAAACAACATTAGCTTCTGGTCAGGGACCCCCTTTCATCCACTAAATATTATTTACTGGATGATGTTGCTGCTACAAACCAACAGAAAGCAACAAAAACAACTCTGAGATAACTTAAGAGAGTTTAAAGTGAGAAAAATCATAAGAAGGGAAATCTGATGATAAAGAAATGGTGAAAGAGAAAGTTCCTACCACCAGCAATGATGCTGGGTCAGCGTTGGAGACGTTGACCTGGAGTCGTTTAAAGAGGAGCTGAAGGCTGCGATGAAGACTTTGAAGGAGGAAGTGAAAGGTATGAAAGGGGAGCTGAAAGATATGATGGGTGAGATCAAGCAGCTCCGGGAAGAGAATGCAAAAAAAGACCAACTGCTAAAGGAGCTGGAGAGCAGAGTGGAGGAGCTGGATCAAAAGGGAAGACTTAATGAGGTGATTGTGACTGGCCTCAAGATTAAGCCCCAGACCTATGCAAGGGCGGCTGCGGGCAGCCATGCGAGTGAACATGAGGAGTCGGAGACCCAATCTGTGGAGAAGCAAGTGTCCGAGTTCCTGCTTTCCAAAGACATTGCCGTGGATCTTAACAACATTGAGGCGTGCTACCTTCTGCCCTGGAGAGGAGATGCTGGAACACGTGCTGTCATGCTGAGATTCACCAACAGAAAATACAAGATCGCTCTGCTTAAGCAGGGCAGGAATCTCAAAGGCACGGAGGTCTACATCAACGAGAATCTCACCAAAAAGAATGCAAACATCGCCAGAAAAGCTCGTCAACTGAAAAAGGAGGGCAAGATTCAACACACCTGGACCGCGAACTGTAGAATCTACATCAAAACAAAGGGTTCATCACCAGAAGACATCAAGATAATGCAGATCAGGAGTGAGGATGAGCTGGAGAAATATGATCGTTAAGGTATGGCCCACAAACACTCCATGACCACAGCACAGCAAAGAACAATGGTTCTGACACAGACGGATAAGATGAAGGAAATATCTGAAAGGATTGCTGAGCATGGAAGTGTGGAGTTGATTACAAGCCAGGATGTGAATCAAAGAATTACAGACACGAATGATGGAATTGACCCGGATAATCACTTCTACTCTAATATGTCTGAAAAATGTCATTACTACACTGAAGATCAGTACAGTGAGAGCGTGGAGATGGATGGGAAACTCTCACTAATACACTTCAACAGCAGGAGTTTATATACTAACTTCGACTACATCAAGGAATACTTAACTCATTTCAAGGACCCCTTCAACATCATTGCCATTTCAGAAACATGGATTAATGAAGACAAAAACATGTTTTTTTCCCTGGATGGATATAAGCTTGTATGTGTCAACAGGAGGAATAAAGGTGGAGGAGGAGTAGCCTTGTTCATCGACAACAACATCAAGTACGAGACGATACAGAACATGTCGAAAGCTGTTGATCACTTGATGGAATGTGTAACAAGCGAAATTCTTGTTAAGAATGGTAAAAATATAGTTGTAAGTTGTGTTTACAGAGCACCTGATTCAAAAATAGAAAAGTTCAATGATTGTGTGGGAGAATTATTCTCCAATACAAGCCAAAAGAGGGTTTTCATCTGTGGTGACCTAAATATTGATTTACTCAATCCAAAACAAAATGCACTAACGGATGAGTTCATTACTACAATGTATACTATGGGGCTACACCCCCTCATCACACGACCTAGTAGGATCACGAGACACAGTGCTACTCTAATTGATAATATTTTCACCAACATTATGGGGAATGACATAACAAGTGGTCTATTGATAAATGATATCAGTGATCACCTACCGATCTTTGCTATCTATGACAGGAAACATACTACGAGTCAAACACGGAACAAGAGCAGACATGTGAGAATCAGAAGTGAGGGGGGAATGAAAGCACTGAAAAATGAACTACTGAGACAAGACTGGAATAAGGTTTATAATGAAACAGATGTGAATGGGGCGTACGATTCCTTTTTGGAAATATTAAGAATGTTGTACGACAAATACTGTCCTGTGAAAATAAGACACAAAAACAGAATAAGGAAGATAAACCATGGCTCACAAAATCACTGATAAACGCTTGCAAGAAGAAGAACACACTGTACAGACAGTTTTTAAAACTTAGGACAATCCAATCAGAGTTGAAATATAAACGGTACAGAAATAAACTAAATAATATCCTAAAGGAGTGCAAGAAAGAATATTACAGTAAACTATTAGCAGATAATCTGAGCTATACTAGAAAATTATGGGATATTATAAACCAAGTGACCAATAACAAAGCGGCTAAACCAAGCTACCCCCCCCTACTTCAAGGACAATAACATCAGGGAAGATAATATGGGAGTCATAGCAGACAGATTCAATGAATTCTTTGTTAATGTGGGGCCAGATCTAGCCAAGGACATTCCAGACTGCACTGACCTGAACTGGGACCACTTTGATAAAAAGGGAGGCAGAAATCCAAACTCAATGTTTCTCACACCAGTGGAGACAACAGAGATTAGACACCTGGTCAATACATGCGTAGCAAAAACATCTACGGATGTCAACGACCTTGATATGAGGCTAATCAAGTATGTTTTGGACGGGATCATTTCACCTTTAACATACATTTGTAACTTGTCATTTCAAACAGGGACATTCCCCAACAAGATGAAAGTGGCCAAAGTTGTACCCTTGTTTAAGAATGGTGACATACATGAATTTACCAATTACAGACCAGTCTCAATACTACCACAACTATCAAAAGTACTAGGAGACTATTTAACAATAGGCTAGACAACTTCATCAACAAACACAATCTGCTCTACGACAGCCAGTATGGATTTAGAATGAACCATTCTACCGCTATGGCCCTAACTGAGTCTGTGGAAATCATCACTGATGCTATTGACCAAAAATTGCACTCAATAGGAATTTTCATAGACCTCAAAAAAGCATTTGACACCATTAACCATGAAATTCTTATAGACAAGCTGGAAAGATATGGTGTTAGAGGAGTAGCACTGGACTGGGTCAGAAGCTACTTAAATAACAGATCACAGTATGTCAAGATGGGGGAATACACATCAACTTGCTTGAATATAGTCTGCGGGGTCCCGCAGGGGTCAGTATTGGGTCCAAAGCTGTTTATACTGTATATAAACGACATTTGTAAAGTGTCAAATATGTTGAAACTAATAATATTCGCGGATGATACCAATATTTTCTGCTCGGGGGATGACTTGAACCAATTAGTTGAAACAATCAATACTGAAATAGCAAAGCTTCATGTGTGGTTTAATATAAACAAATTATCACTGAATCTGGGGAAAACAAAATACATGCTGTTTGGAAAAAAGGGACGAAATACCAGCGTTAACGTTCAAATAAACGGAATAAATATTGAAAGGGTTAACGAAAACAAAGTGTTAGGAGTGATCATCGATGATAGGTTAAGTTGGAAGTCGCATATAAAACACTTAAGAAGTAAGCTGGCCAGGAGTGTGTCCATACTTTGGAGAGCACAGACACTACTAAATCAGAAAGCACTTTACCTTTTGTATTGCGCACTAATCTCTCCTCACCTGCAATACTGAGGTGTGGGGACACACGTATAAAAGCAATACACATCCCTCGTTAATACTCCAAAAAAAAGCAGTGAGAATCCTACATCATGCCAAGTATAGGGCACACACAAATCAGTTATTTAGCAAATCAAAGATACTCAAATTCAATGACTTATCAAACTTTCAAACAGCTCAGTTAATGTACAAGGCTGCAAAGAAAAGCCTCCCTCATCATTTGCAGTTACTATTCCAAGAGAGAGAGACGAGACATAATCTAAAGGGGAAACTGATTCAAGCAAAAAATGGTACGAACTACATTAAAATCCTTTTCTGTAACTGTTGCAGGGGTTAAGCAGTGGAATGATTTGGATGATGAGGTCAAGAATTCAGTGAATCTGAGTGTCTTCAAAAAGAAATATGTTAAATTAACCATGGACCGTTACACAGCGATACATAGTTAGTGCTGATAAAGGTCAAAGACCTGTCAGCAGACACCTTGTTGAGACGGTATGAAAAGTAAATAAAAAACTCAATGTACCCAAACAGTGAAAAGAGAGAAAAGAAAAGCAGGTTTGAGGTCAGTGTCAGTTAAAAAAAAGGACTCTGTGCAAACACACATGTAATCTGTTTTTGACTGTCCTAAGCCAAACTGCAGCTATGCGTTCATCTTCTGTTGTAACAGTTCAAATGAAAGAAACAACAACAAAAAAAAAAATATATATATATATATATATATATATGAATTTTGTACTGGTGAGTAATGGGGGCGGGACTAGATCAGCTTTGGCTTCTCCCGCTTTCCCTTTCGGCCAGGTCACTTGTTCTCATGTTGATGTTGATGTGTGATTTGAATTGACTTGCCCGAAATGAATGAATAAATAAATAAAGCCTCCAGAATAACAGAGGTTTATGTGGTGGAGCTTAAAGCTGTAAAATATATTCAGCTGTGGTTTTGGTCTTCATAACATCCAGTGATATGAGAGGAGGAACAGGTGGAGGGAGGAGCAACACTGTCAAAGAGCAGAACAGAAAAGGACTCCCACTGTCAGATCCATTCAATATCTAAAGCAGACATAACAGAGACTGTGTGGAAGATGCTGTCACTGCATCACTGTGTCATGTTTCCTTTGTTTCTGATCACACTAAAAGGTAGGTTAAAGCAGGAAGAATAAATGACTTTAAAGGATCTGTTTGCTACAAATGACTGGAACAGGAGCTCAGAGTTTAATATGGTCTTTAACAACATTTATCTTTCCTTTAGGAGTCAGCTGTCAACAACTCACTGCAGTCAAGACTGAAGAGTCCAGTTTAGAAGACAGCACAGTTACTCTGTCCTACACATACTCCAACAAAATAGTTAGTAATGATGATTTCTTCTGGTATCGACAATATCCAGGAAAACCTCCAGAGTTCCTCATGCACATCTCAGGGTTCAACAAGTCAAGACCATCAGAGTCTCTGGAATCAACCACAAGGTTCTCCACTAAACTGTCTGGAGAAAAAGATCTGGATCTGGAGATCTCCTCTGCTGCAGTGACAGACTCTGCTGTGTACTACTGTGCTCTGAGGCCCACAGTGACAGGAAACACCAAAACTCTGAACAAAAACCTTTGGAGCAAAGACAACAGAATACTCCACAACATCCACTAGAGGGAGTCACACTCTGTTAAACTTCTATGGTTGGTTAGGACACAGCTGAGTCTGACAGAGGGTTCAGCTCCAGTCTCAGGACTGAGATCATCCCAACAGATCACTTCCATCTCAAAGTTCAGGCCTATTTGTGGTTCCTAGAGGTTCTAAAGTAGAATGTGAGGTAGAACCTTCAGCTATCAGGCTCCTCTCCTGTGGAACCAGCTCCCAGTTTGGATTCAGGAGGAAGACACCCTCTCTACTTTTAAAGTCAGGCATAAGACTTTCCTTTTAGATCAAACTTATAATTAGAGCTGGACTGAACCATCCCTTAGTTATGCTGCTATAGGCCTAGGCTGCTGGGGGACGATGCACTGAGGACGTCCTCTGCTGTCTCCTCTCTCATCCTCCGCTTTCTTTTCTCGGTCACAGAGCTCTGGTCCTCCAACTTCTTATCTTCTACTAGTCATGTAATTGTGTGCTATTACTGTATAGCATGTTAACTGTGTGTCCCTCTCTCCATCCCCCTCCCCTCTCCTTATTAAAGAGGTCGTACTGTAGCAAAACTGCCCACAAGGTAAAAAGCTTAGTTTTATGGCTGATGCTTGCAATCTTTCCCAAGTGATGACAAAACCCACTAGAATTTCTAACACTGCTGTGGGTGCTAAGAAGTCAAGTTGTATTGACCAGATTTTCACTAATATACTGAAACATTGCTCACAGGCTGAGTCGGTGGCCGTGGGATGTAGTGACCGTAATTTGATTGCCTTAACAAGAAAGCATAAAATCCCCAAATCTGGTGTTATGATTGTAAATCGCAGGTCATGGAGGAGAATTGATGCAGTCTCTTTTATGAATGATGTCAGCAATGTGCAGTGGTCTGATATGAGTCAGGAAAATGATGCAAATACTGCTTTAAATATCTTTATGGATAAACTGATGAGGTTGGTTGACAAGCACGCGCCACTTAGGAAAAGATCTGTAAAGAATAGTAGTGCACCATGGATTGATGAGGAGCTGAGAGCACTAATGCTGGAAAGGGATAAAGTCAAAGCAGTCGCACAAAACTCAGGTCACACTGCTGATAGAATCTGCTATTGCAAGCTGAGGAATAAAGTCACCAAGCTAAATCACATTAAGAAAAGATTTATTTTAAAGAGAGGATTCATACCTCTTCAAATGATACTAAAAAACTATGGAAGACCTTAAATGATATCATGTGCAGGAAGGCAAGGCAGTCTCAAAAGTATGTGGAATCAGACAGCCACTTCATCACCAACCAGCTGAGATAGACAATTATTTTAATGACTTCTTCACCAAAAAAGTAGATGACCTGAGATCTAAAATGCTATTACTTGATGGTGATCCAACACACAGTATTTCTAATGGTATTATGAGGGGGAAATCTTGCAGTTTTACATTTGATACAGTGAATCAAGAAACAGTTGAAAATCATCAATCTCTAATGATGCATCTCCAGGAAGTGATGATCTTGATGGAAAGATCTTAAAGATGGCAGCGAGACTACTCTGTGAACCTATATGTCATATTTTTAACAGATGTATACTTGGTGGTACCTGTCCAGAGTTATGGAAAGAATCTAAAATCATACCCTTGCCAAAACACACAAGGGCTGATTTTACCGGCTCTAATTGCAGGCCTATTAGTCTACTCCCTGCACTTTCTAACATATTTGAGAGAATCATTTTTAATCAAATTTTAAATTATTTCAGTCAAAATGGTTTACTTTCAATTGCTCAGCATGCTTAATGACCAGGTCACTCCACAAATACAGCATTAATACATATGACAGATTTGTGATCAACACACATGGATGCTGGAAAATTAGTCAGAGCTGTGCTTTTAGATTTCACAGCAGCTTTTGATCTTATTGACCATAGTATCTTGATTTCAAAGCTTGAAGTATGGTTTCTCACCCTTAGCGATTGCTTGGCTGAAAAGTTATCTCTCCAGTAGGAGACAGCGGGTATTTTTTAATGGAAGCTTTTCAAACAGAAAAACAGTATCGTGTGGTGTTCCACAGGGTAGCTGGATATTAAAAATATTGAGAACTGTGTCAGATATAAGAAGTCACTAAGGCATCATTTTCTTAAGTTGGTGTCAGGCACATAAGTCACAATGTGAGCTTCACTTTGTCTGTTTGTCATTATTGTTTTTAAATTAGATTGTTTTAATACAAATGAGATGTAATTTGTAATGTTGTAATGTTGATGACTGAATGTTTTAGTATTATTTTCTTGTTTTACTACAGGACCCCAGGGAGACTAGCGAGCCTGTTTTGGGGAAGCTAATGGGGATCCTACACTGAAAAGAATAACTCATCGGTTGAACTCAATTAAATTGTGGGCAGGATTTCCATCCAATACATATATGGAGGTTCAACTCAAACTAAGTGTATCCATGCAATATGATAAAAATGAGTTAGTCCAACTCATTTTTATCAAATGCAGCGAAAATAAAATAATTACATTAATTAAGTTAAATTGATTAACATTTGTCCTACTCAAATTAATATAATTAATTGGAAATTAAATAATTAGGCAAAATTATTTTTCATTTGACCTGCAATTAAGACACAAATCCTATGTGATGCATTTTTATTAAAAAGCATATAGTGTACCGTTTTTAAATGTTGGTACCCATCAATACACTTTTTTTTCCTGAATAACTCTGCACATCGGAAACAGTTTAAAGAATTACTGCCTTGAGTAAATTACATTTTTTTTTTACTAAACCTGAAACAACCAAAAAATATCTTTTATCTTGAGACCCAATTTAAACTGCAGTTCAGCCTTCAATCCAGCCTACACAGAAATCTTCTATGACTAGAAGAAAGCAGGAAAGAAATCCCTGTAAATTGGGATACAGCAAAACTTGTCAAGTGCAGTATAGCTCTGTACGTCTTTCCTTTCAAGCAGCAGAGATGTTCTGTTCAAACAAGAACATGGTTATGTAAATCAGAATTCCCACATCCCGCAGCTCTCCATCTCCATCTCTTCGGATTGTGTAAATTCCCATGACTGTCATCGCAATGTCCCTCTCTGCCTCCTCAGCTGCAGAAGCCTAGCAAACAATATAAACACAGAACACTTAAGTAAAATAGCACACAACAAAACTTTATCCAAAATATAAATAGGCAGGCATTCTTAGGTCATCAACGGCAGTTTAAGAAGCAGATTAGATGCTCAGCTCATCAGTAGTTTATTACAATTGCTAACATCTAGGGATGTAGGATTATTGCCAAATTCAAACTGAAATTGTGCCATTAATCACCACTGACATAAAAATTGTCAACACACAAACGCATTTACTTACTTCACTCTCCTCGAACAGCGCAGGCCATCTGTTTTTGAACTCTCCTATCATTGGCCTGTGCTCACTGTGAACACTGATCGAACTGCAATACAGGAGACAAATATTTGAGTACAAGTGCTGGAATATGCACAAGTTCAGTAACAAGTCAAAATTACATTAGAGCAGTCACTAAGGAAAACAGCTAACATTAGAATGAATTACAAGTAATTTTTTGTAATGACACATTTCAAGGACTTTTCCAATAATTCCCATGTGCTCCTCATTGGCTATAGCTTGTTGCATGGCTAGAGTCCTCATAGACATGTACATAGACGCCTATGTCAACGTCTCCGCCATATTGGAAGAGGCAGCTCTGTGAACGTTATTAAGCGTCTTCTACAAAGTGCTGTAATCCCTCTCATTTACACATCCACACACTAACATATTCAGGAAACCGATACGAACCAAAAACAACGTCTGTAATATTCTGAATAGTTAATGTTACAGACGTCATTTTTGGTTCATATCGGTTTCCTGAATATGTTCGTGTGTGAATGTGTAAATGCTTATAGTACTTTGTAGAATACGTTTAAAAAAGTTCATTCCATTAATTCGTACTGGTTCGCGAGACAGAGCTGCTTCCTCCAATATGGCGGCGACGTTGACGTACGGTCAAGCGCTCAATCTATGGGCGTACTCCCAACAGGAGCAGTCATTAGCCTGATATCCGGGAATGTGGAGGAACGCGCGTAACTTTACCGTGTCTGCTTGTGTTAGTGTGTGCGTATCACGAGCCAGCGCCTGATTGGGGTGGTGGTTGTTTGCCCAAATCCCGAAACTATTACATGTGCGTAAATTTTTACATCTCCTGTTCTATACACCTTGCAGTCAAGGGGGTAATGGGACATTGTAAAATATATATATAATCCCTGGCCACGTTTCAGACAAGTAGGATTTAAACTGACAGAGATATTGTTAATTGAAAAACAGGCTGTACCACGACGGTCGCTGAAAGTGCTTCGAGGGCTAATCTGGACGACCACACCTGCGGTTTAGCTAGCTAACGTTAGCCCGCCAAGTCCGGTTCACCGAAAAACGGGTAAAATTCGCCTCGCTTACCGGCTATTTCAGACATTTCAGATTGCAGGATACTTTCTAAAATATTACAAAAATCACATACTCACCAAGGAACAAACTTCGAGTAGTCAATGTCGCTCCTGTCCCGCTGCAGTCCGAAACGTAGTCGTGATGCAAGGCTGCGATGTTTGCGATGTCTCGCACATGCGCAGAAGGCGATCCCAAACGAAACCCAAATATTTTAAGTCAATGAATGTCATTGGAGAAATAATTAATAGATTTTATGGTACATCCATTAAATATACATGTATACCCTTCAAAATTGATTTATTTAAATAAAGCAAACAATATTTAAATGTGCCACATCAAAGAACGGCTTGAATCAGTTTTTTGAGTGTAATAAAGAATAAATAATGAATAAAGGTTCACAACAATCACAACCTTTTATATGTCTGGGAACAAAGTGAATCTGCACCAGGTGTAAAACAGGAAACAAGTCACCTGAAACTTCCAATGACGACTCCATCCAAGAGCAGTTCTACCAGGAAAGGAGAGCAGCACAAAGATGTGTTGAGTGTAAAGTTGTCAGTAGGGGGAATAACACAGGGCTGTGAATGAGTCCTGTCACTGTGATCAGGCTCCTCCTTCTAATCCACCAACTTAGTGTTGATGAAGACTCAACAGAGACATCACAGCCTTCTTTATACTTGCTGTAGCTCACAGTTACTCAACACTGCAGATATGAAGCCTCTGTTCATCTCAGTGCTGCTGGCTGCTCTGTGCCTTGGTATGAACACAGCTCTGTTTCTTTGATATCAATCCAACACTGACATGATTCTTTAACAGCACACTGATACTGTTTGTTGGTGTTTGACAGAATGCAGAACACAAAAAGACAACGTGCTGCAACCAGAAGGAGACGTGACTGCTGCTGAAGGAGAGACACTAACACTTGGCTGTCTATATAACAGCAGTATAAGTACTGGTAATTATCTATTCTGGTACAAACAGGATGGAAACAACAGCCCCAAGTTCATCCTGAGTCGTGTTAGACTGGATGATGGGAACACAGCAGATGAATTCAAGGAGAGATTTTCATCCACACTGGATTCAACCAAGAGATCAGTTCCTCTGAAGATCCAGAAGCTTCATGTGTCTGACTCTGCTGTGTACTACTGTGCTCTGAGGCCCACAGTGACAGGAAACACCAAAACTCTGAACAAAAACCTTTGGAGCAAAGACAACAGAATACTCCACAACATCCACTAGAGGGAGTCATGCAGCAGTAAAACCAGTCTCTGTTCACTAGAGACCACTAGATTATATCTATAATAGTGTTGTTACACATGATTGTTCTGAAACCAGGCTCAGACCCAGTGTGTTTCCTCTTAGTGTTTTACTGGTGATACAAAGAACAGGGTGGAGGTGTGGATGTAATCAGACTACATCCATTTCTGTACTCATCCATCCTACAAGTAACAAATACATCAAGTAGTTTTTCAGCATCACTTTGAGACATGATGTTCCTTGTTTTGATATTGTTGAAGTTAAAGAAAGCAGTCCTGGTCACTTGTTTAATGAATTAAAGGACATATCCTGGTCAAATATAACTTCAAGTTTCCTCACCGTAGAACAGGAGGCCAAGCTAATGCTATCCAGAGAAACTGTCTGATTAGATAGTGAATCTGTTTTGTTTACAAGTAGAAAGTTACAAGTTTTTCAGTCCTTTATTCCTGGAGTTGAACTAACTGATCAGTTTCATCTGGATTCATAGATAAATATAGCTGGGTGTCATCTGCATAGCAAGAGATTTCTGTAGTGTTTCCTCAGTTAATCACAGTAACATGTTGGAGTCTTAGTAAAATATTGTGATCAATGGATCAAATGCAGCTCTGAGATCAGCAGGATGAGTATAGAGACAAGTCCATTGAGACAATGAGGAGATGATTAGTGACTTTAACCATAACCTGACTGAAAGTCCTCAAACAAACCATTCCTTCTTCAATGGTCACATCATTGATTTCCAACAGTCGTCTCAACATGTTTTTTTTTATTATTATTATAACCTTTATTTAACCAGAAAAAAACCCATTGAGATCAAGACCTCTTTCACAAGGGTGACCTGGCCAAGAAAGGCAGCAGCACACGTCGTGGTGATCAGTACAGACAAACAACAATTATGACAAACAACCAGAAAAAGATAAAACATAAAAAAACGAAAATTTAAGATACAAGAAATAAAGTGCAGAGATTGCTGGTACAGTAAAAATTTAAGAACATAGGCACTGCTCGAACGATTTCCATTGACGTTTTTTAAAATAGAGCGGAATGCTTCCATCGAAATAAGTTCTGACATTTTCAGTTCAGATTGGAGGGCATTCCAAGCGGAGGGGGCAGAGAAACTGAATGCTTTTTTACCCGTTTCAGTTCGTACACGAGGAGCAGAAAAATGCAGAATGTCATTTGACCTTAGGGCATAACGACTTCTAGTTCTCTGAAGAAGAGTACACAAATATATCGGAGCCAAGTCAAGAAGAGCCTTATACACTAGAGTCATCCAGTGTGTATATCGTCTTATCTCCAAGGAAGGCATGCCAGCTTTCGCATACAATTCACAGTGGTGGGTGAGGCGGCTACAACCAGTGATAAACCTCAGAGCACAGTGATAGACAGGAGTCAAGGCCTGAAGGCAGCTGGTTGAAGCTGACATATACACAACATCTCCATAATCAATCACAGGCAAGAAAGTAGCTGACATCAGGAACTTACGAGCTCTAAGGGAAAATCATGATTTGTTTCTGTAATAGAAACCAAGCTTCACCCTTAATTTGGAGATCAAATTTTTAACATGCAATTTGAATGGAAGCTCCTCGTCAATAATGAATCCCAGATACTTATAACTGGTAACCAGCTCTAGAGTTTCACCCCGGACAGTTTTGATTTTGGGGATATTCTCCATGGGAACAGATGAATTTGAAAAAATCATTAGTTTGGATTTATCAGCATTTAAAACCAGCTTCAATTTCTCCAAACAAATCTGCATTTCATCAAAGGCGGACTGCAAAAATTCAAATGCCTGAGCAATCGAATGTGAGCAGCAGTAAATTACAGTGTCATCCGCATAAAGATAGTATGAGGCATTTGCCATGTTTGCACAGAGATCATTTATATAAATTGTGAACAAAATGGGTCCTAAGACTGAGCCTTGAGGTACACCTTTTGTGACCTCAAGAAAGGTGGAGCTAACTCCAGCCATCTGAACACATTGTGTTCTATTTGCAGTAATTAGCAAACCAAGAAGTAGCTTGTTTGGAGATGCCATTCTTGAAGAGAGTTTCTAATAATATATTGTGATCCACAGTAACAAATGCCTTAGACAGGTCAATAAATAGAGCCACACAGAACTTTTTCGAGTCCAATGCCTCAAACACATCATTAAGGACTTTTAAGGCAGCAGTAGCAGTGCTGTGCTGCTTCCTAAAACCTGACTGAAGGGGATTTAGAATGTTCCTCAACTCCAAAAAAATCCTTCAGTTGATCACAGATCAATTTTTCAAACACTTTGGCTAAAATACATAATTTTGAGATAGGCCTGTAATTGTTCACATTTGAGGGTTCACCTCCTTTTAGCAGTGGGAGGAGAAAAGCAGATTTCCAAACTTTAGGAAGTTTGTTTGTACTGAGACTTAGATTAAAAATACTCGTTAGAGGCTCAGCAATTAAGTCAGCTGCCAGCTTCAGAGAAATGGATCCAAGCTATCTGGACCAGCTGATTTTTTGGAGTCCAATTTTTTTAACGCACTATGGACCTCAGAAGTAGACACAGGTTCAAAATGAAAAGAACAATCAACAGGGAGACGGCTTTCAACAGAAGTTTCATCAGTTAAAATGGTGCCTTTAGAATCACTGTTAAAAGAATCAAACAAGTGTCCTGCTGTAATAACATTTATCGGTCAGGTTTCCAGTGTCTTTGACCAAAAAGTTCGGCAGTTCAGTAAAGGGCATCGCACCAGAAGCAGATCTCACAACATTCCAAAATTTCCTGGGGTCATTTTAGAGATATGTCATTTTAAACATGGATCTTAAATGTCACTGAGTTGCCACTAAACCAGATTTCCAGCAGTCATTCTCTGCAGAGTGGATAAAATGTGTTGATATTGCTGAGGCAGAGTTGGTTGTCACAGTCTGACTCAAAAAACTAAAATCCATCAACTTGTGGTGGAAAGGTTCAGGAGATTCAGATGATTGTGACTAGTTTTAACAAACATTATGAAGCTGCCTTGAGGCTTTTAGGAACATCTGCCCCCCGGTTCACTCCTGAACTACACAAAATGAAATCACAAAAACGACAGCTTGAAAGACTTCACAAGAAAACCGGTTTAACTGTCCATCTACAAGCCTATACGGATTACCTTCAGCAGTACAAGGCTGCTCTCAGTACTGCCCGCTCCACCTACTACTCTCACCTCATTCACTCTGGCTCCACCAACCCCAAGGCTCTGTTTTCTACAGTAAATAAACTCCTCAAGCCCAGCGACAATACCTCCAACTCATTCACCACGGACAAATGCAACTCCTTTCTCTCATTCTTCCAAACAAAAATCGACACCATTTACAACAACCTGTCCTCCTCTCCTGCCCCCACGGCCTGCACTCCCACTCCCTCACCTGCTCCTCCCCTCCTCCCCTCTCAGCCTCTGTCTCAGTTCTCCCCCGTGTCACCAGGGGACCTGCCCAAAATCATGAGAGGCATGAAAACCTCTACATGTGTCCTGGATCCCATCCCATCTCACCTCATTAAGGACTCTTTACCAGCCATCTCCACACTCATCACAGAAATCATCAGCTCCTCCTTCAGGTCTGGCTCAGTCCCCCCTTCATTCAAACTGGCTGCTGTCACCCCCATCCTCAAAAAACCTGGACTCAACCCTGACATCTTGTTGAACTTCAGGCCCATCTCCAATCTCCCCTTTCTGTCCAAAATACTGGAGCGTATTGTCGCCATACAACTCAAAGCCCACCTCTGCTCAAATGACCTGTTTGAACCACTTCAATCTGGATTCTGTTCCCAACACAGCACAGAAACAGCTCTCCTGAAAGTCACCAATGACATCCTCCTCTCTGCAGACTCCGGCCACCTCACCATCCTCATCCTCCTGGACCTCACTGCAGCCTTCGACACCATAAATCACACCGTTCTCCTCTCCTGCCTTGAGTCCTCCCTCAGCATCACTGGCACTGCACTCTCCTGGCTCAAATCATACCTCTCAGACCGACAACAATTCATCCACATCAACAACTGCACCTCCTCCACTGTTCCTCTGTCCCAAGGCGTCCCCCAGGGTTCGGTGCTTGGTCCTCTCCTCTTCATACTTTACCTGCTCCCTCTTGGCAACATCATTCTCCACCACGGTCTCCATTTCCACTGTAATGTCGATGACGTTCAGCTCTATATCTCCACCAACTCCATCACTCCTGCTACTCTTTCCACTCTCTCCAATTGCCTCACTGACATCAAATCCTGGATGCAGATCAACTTCCTCAAACTAAATTGTGACAAATCAGACCTGATCATTATCGGCCCCAAATCCCTCAACAACTCCACAGACAGTTTCCGCCTCACCATCGACAACTCCACCCTCTCTCCTTCCCCCTACAGTCGCAACCTTGGAGTCATCTTTGACAGTAACCTCTCATTTGATCATCACATCAATCAAATTACCAGAACGGCTTTCTTCCACCTCAAGAACATTGCCCGACTCCGTCCATCACTCTCCTTCTCTGCTGCTGAAACCCTCATTCACGCCTTCATCACTTCCAGAATCGACTCCTGCAACAGCATCCTCTACAGCACACCATCCAAAACTCTAAATAAACTTCAGTACATCCAACATTCTGCTGCACGTCTGCTCACCCACACCCGCTCCTGTGGTCACATCACTCCTGTCCTCCAGAAACTCCACTGGCTCCCAGTTCCACAACATATTCAATTCAAAATCCTCCTCCTCACACACAAAGCCCTCCATAACCAGGCCCCTTCCTATCTCACTGACCTGCTCCATCGCCACAATCCATCCCACAGCCTCCGTTCACGTGATGCAAACCTCCTTACTCTGCCACTCAAGACCAAGCATCGAACCTGGGGCGACAGAGCCTTCTCTGCAGCTGCCCCTTCCCTCTGGAACTCTCTCCCCAAACACATCCGCGACTGTACCGACCTTACCACCTTCAAATCCCTGACTCACATTGTTTTGTTAATTTGATGTTCTTTTGTATGTAAAGTGTCTGAGTATTTTGAAAAGTGCTTTTAAATAAAATGTATTATTATTATTATTATTATAAAACAGTCAGAAAGATGTTGAGAGTTGATGATGGTGATGACTGCAGCATGACTGTCATTTGTAAAGCTTCCATCAGCCTGAATGAAACAGACCACAGCAAGAGGAGGAGCTACACAACTGAATATGAAAGGCTTGACTTTGGAACTGAAGAGCTGCTGTGTTCTCTCTATTGTTCATTCAGTACAAGTGAAAATAATGTTCCTGCTTTTCATTTGGATGATGATCGTCTCCTTTCAAACTGGTAAGTCATCAAAAGATGGAGCCAGATGGAAAAGGAGATGATAGACATGAAAAACATTCTGATGTTTGAATTGATTGACTTTAAACCACTAAACTAAGTTTAAAGAGAACCAATTAAAATCCAAATGTCTCTGTTGTTTTCAGGATCCTCTGAGGATGTACTGACACCATTTAAAGATGTAGTGATGGGTTTGAAAGGAGACACTGTGACTCTCTCCTGCAACTATTCAGGCTCTGCTACAAACCTCTACTGGTACCAACAGAAGTCCAGTTCATCTCCACAGTTTCTCATCACAGAATATGAGAAAAAAGGAAGGTTGTCTTGTAGACATGAGAGAAAAACAAAGGAGTTTCATCTGGAGATCTCCTCTGCTGCAGTGACAGACTCTGCTGTGTACTACTGTGCTCTGAGGCCCACAGTGACAGGAAACACCAAAACTCTGAACAAAAACCTTTGGAGCAAAGACAACAGAATACTCCACAACATCCACTAGAGGGAGTCACACTCTGTTAAACCACTGATTTCTGACTCATTGGACTGATGACAAAGACAACAGAGAAATGAAGCAGTTCACATCTGAGACAGAGCTGCTGTTGAAGCACAGAAGAATTTGATTGGTTGACTTGAAGTCAAGTGTAAGTGGCCCCGCCCACTCCACATCATCAGCTCATCCAATGACATTATTTCTTCCTCATTCTACTCTGGTGGAAGAACATTGTTGATGTGCTGTCTGTCTGGCTTTAATAACTCCAAAGACATGTTGCTTTACCTCTTTTTGCTTCTATCTCACATTATAGGTGAGTTTAAGAACAGGGATTCAACTTTTGTTCAAGCTGCTGCATTAACCACATATACAGACTGCAGTTCACAACTCTTCTTGTTTCTTTGCTCTGATAGAATGAAAATCATCTTTTCATCATCTTGTAAATTGAACTGACAGAGTTCTACACTTGATTTTCTTGTCAATGTCCACAGAGTAACACTGTACAGGAGACATTTTCCACTGTATTCTCCTCTCAGCCTCATGGACAATGTTAGTCTAATGGCTTCATGTTCTCTACTTTTTCCAGGACTAACAGCTGGAGACACAATCTCTCCTGATGACGATGAAGTCAGTGAAAGAGAAGGACAACGTGTCACACTCTCATGCAACTATCAGACAAGTGAAACTTATGCTGATCTTTACTGGTACAGACATCATTCTGACCTTCAGGCTCCTCAGTTTATTCTCCGGAAAAGAGGAAAAGGTGGCTCAGCTGAATACATTCCTGATAAACGCTATGAATCCCAAACATCAGATTCATCAACTGAACTGACCATAACAGACCTAACCCTGGCAGACACAGCTCTCTACTACTGTGCTCTAGAAACACAGTGATACAAAGTGTAGAAGAGGCTGTACAAAAACCTGAACACAGATATGTGACTACTCTTCAAAGAGGAGGGAAGTGGTATTCAAACCACAGCTTCATATCAGATGGATTCTGATAATTCCTGTTTGATCAGAGTCACTGTGGTTCCAGCTGCTAATCAAACACTGTGGGAGGATTCACATGAGCAGCAAATCCACATCAGGAAGAAAACAGCTACATGATGGTTTAAATCAAAGGTTTCATGTCATGTTTCTTATTTAATAGAGTCAACTGTTACTTTCCATCTAAAATAAAATCATTAAAGTCAGGTTCATGTTAAATATTTGCTTGTGTCAGTCTCTGTATTATTCTATTACATAGATTTAAATCCCAAACAGACACCTTCAGCCCTAAATACAATCAGTTTGTCATCAGTATTTAAACGACCTACAGATAACAACAATATAACCTGTCCTCCTCACAGTGATTCAACATGATGCTACCAGTCTGTTAAACAGGAGGGAGTGGAACTGAGAGAAGAGGAAACATGAGGGCTGCTCAATACTGGATCTGGAACATATTGTTGATGTGATAAAATACAGGAACATGTTAAATTATAGAGTACAGACGTAGGGATGTTCACCATGATTGCAGCATTGTCTGTTGTTGTCCAGACTTGACGTCTCTCATCTAGACCCATGCAGTTACTGCTCCTCTCATCCTCTCCGTGATATTCTTGCCTCTGTGACTCTCTGTGACTTTTCATTGGGTCTTTGATGATAAAATGGACGTCAGACTGATGTAGAGCTCAGTGTTCCTGATGGACCACATGTCTATTGTAGCTGCATAGAACTCTACTAGAGACAGTTCTGCTTCTGTTTGGGTTTTACTTTCTCAATAAAATAAACATGTGTGGATGGTATAACAAATCATTTGTCACAAGAAACCACATTCACACAAACATATACCAACAGGACATGAGTGTTCATTTTGTGCTGTTCAGTTTGGCTTTTGCAGAGGGGATGAAGGATTTCTTGTAGATGATCACACAGCTCAGATAGGGGGAGATGGGGGGAGCCAGTTCTTTTGGCAGCATGATTCACTATGCGTGACAGTCTTTGTTTTGTGTTTGATGGTTAGTTGGTTCTACCAGGAAGAGATATTGAAAGTGAGAACTGATTCAAAGAGAGAACAGTAAAGCAAGTTTAACACCTCCTTGCTGACCTGAAAAGTTCTGAGTTTCCTGAGCAGGTGGAGACGTTGTTGTGCTTTTTTGTAAGTTGTGTCTGTGTGTTGTGAAAAGGACAGGAAAGTGTCTATTTCTGTGCCCAGGTACCTGAATACTTGCACTTGTTCCACTGGCTGACCCCGGATGCTAATTGGCTGTGTAATAGAAATTTTAATTTCTTTGTCTCGGCCACTAGAGACGGCCAACTCCCCCCTTCCTAACATCAGATACTGGCCCCTTTCGTCTTTGTGGATTGTGATGTCTGGACTCGGCTTGGCACTTAAGTGGAAGATCCTACAGGATCCTTCAAGTGTAAAACACACCAACGGGGGGTTGGCGTCGCTACCTGCAATAGACAAAAGGGTGTGGCAACACTTCCTAGTGGGGGCACCCCTGCAGCAGACAAAGGGATGCAAATGGGGTGTTCCTCAGGTATAAATGTTTAGGTTACCCCACATTCGGGGTCTTTCTTCACTTTTGACCGCTCGCAACAGCTGAAACAGATGTGATGCCTTGTCTCTGCCCCCACAGCATAGTTCTTTTGTTTTTGAGGTGTTGAGCTCCAAGGAGAGCTCAACAAAATTTGGGATAGGTTATGTACTACCTGCTGGTAGCAAGTTAGCAGTGGTTCCCAAACCTTTTTCTGCAAGGCCTCCTTTGTAGATAAGAATACTCAACCATCATTGAGACCATATCGATAGCAGAGAGTATTCAAAGTATTCATTCTACTCTTACAGTGAGCTGTTTTTAACTCTGAGCAACTCTATAGGAAACTTTCTTTGAGGTAAGTTGAGCCTGAAGATACAGATGCAGCTTCTAGAAAGTGATTCTGTTGTTAAGGACAGTTTTTAAGTTTTTCTTCTGAAGGAATCAACAGACTTGTCCTTGTGCTCTGGATGCTTCTTAACTTGTTCATCTTCAAACAGTAAATCTGTTAAAAACACAACACACTCTGGTCTCTACTGGTGAAACAGAGGGTGATTGATGCCACGTCATACTTTCCCTGATTTAGTTCGTTCATTCATCTTCTATACCCGTTTAGTCCTCTTAGGGGTCACGGGGGTCTGCTGGAGCCTATCCCAGCTGTCATCGGGCGAGAGGCAGGGGTACACCCTTGCCAGTCCATCGCAGGGCCAACACAGAGACAGACAACCATTCACACTCACATGCACACCACGGTGGGAGGAAGCCGGAGTACCCAGAGAGAACCCACACAGACACAGGGAGAACATGCAGACTCCACACAGAAAGGCCAGCCGGCCCATGGATTCGAACCGGTGACCTTCTTGCTGTGAGGCATCAGTGCTAAACACCCCTTGATTTAGTTTGGAAAGTAAATCACAAACCTTTCCATGCTATGCTAGCAGTGCTCAAGCCAGAGTCAGTCAACTGCCTTCCTGGAAGGATTTAAATTCTATTCTGGATTTTTCATGGAACCAATGAAGAGAAGCTTGAACTGGAGTAATAGTATCTCTGTGGCTGATCCCATCTGTGCTATCTCTACAGCATTTTGAATCATCTGGAGGCTTTTTAGAAAGCTATGTGGATCAAGCTGATTATAATGAATGACAGTAAACCAGCCTGGAAGAAAGTAGTGAAACACACAGAGACAGGAAAGCCACAGTGTGAACAAAAACACCAGCTGACACACTGACAAGCTGCTGGAAGCCTTTTTTCACACTGTTGAACTCAACTTTTTATCTCCACTAGAGGGCGACATTATCAAGTAGGCGGTGCTCTACTTCTGCACTGTGTTCAACCATTGTGTCAATAATAACTGCTGCTGTGAAGAGAACAATTGTCAGACTGAATGTTGAACATCAGCTAGTTTCTCCTGTTGATTTAAACCTTGTTGTACAGATGGAACTTTGGCTGTGGATTATTCTTGCTGCTCTTTTCTTTGGTAAGATAGAAAGCTCAACATGTTTCCTCTTCAGACACTTGAAGACATTTAAAGCTGATTGTTCTCCTTCAATCAATCATCTTTATTGATTCATCTCTTCCTCTGCATGTTCTGTTCTTCCCCAGAGTGTAAAGGAGAAGACAAAGTGATCCAGCCACAAGAAGATGTCATTGCTACTGAAGGAGACACTCTGACACTCAACTGTACTTTTGAGACCAGTAACTCGAACCCCTCTTTGTTCTGGTACAAACAAGAAGAAAATGATGTCCCCAAACTCATTCTACAACGGTACTCTGGGGCAAAAGATAACAGTCAAACTGAAAAGAGAATTGATGCTAAAATTACCCACAAATCAGTTCCTCTGAAGATCCAGAAGCTTCATGTGTCTGACTCTGCTGTGTACTACTGTGCTCTGAGGCCCACAGTGACAGGAAACACCAAAACTCTGAACAAAAACCTTTGGAGCAAAGACAACAGAATACTCCACAACATCCACTAGAGGGAGTCGTGTAGCAGTAAAACCAGTCTCTGTTCACTAGAGACCACTAGATTATATCTATCATAGTGTTGTTACCAGACTGATTAAAAAGAGGATGGGAGCCATCTGCCAGGATTCTCTTAGTTTTCCTCTCCATCCTCTCAGTAGGGATGTAGCTCACAGACTTTTGAGCTTTCCCCACAATTTTTCTTACTATTGCCACAATCCTGTTTAGTTTGTTCTTGCACCTCTCAATCAAGCAGAGAGATGAAATGTTAGGGCACTCACTCTGTGTGCAGTATACACAAGTTCCAGAATCACTTGACTGGCCCCAAGAAAAGTTCAGTTTCTCAGAAGGTTTAGTCGCTGTGAACATGTCTTCAAAACAAAGTCTGTGTTTCTGAGAAGTTTATCTGGCAGTAGTCCAGAACTGTGCCAAGGTATTTCAAACACACAGCCCCCTTTGAGGGCTCCAGGAGATAAAGTCTGCGATCGGAAGAATCAGGCCCTTATCAACATTTAGATCCAGCAGCCTTTTTAGAAGAATATGCACCTTCATTGAATAAAAGCTGCACTGAAATCTAAGAACAAAACCTTTGCATATGCTTTAGGAAGTGGAAGGTGCTTTGAGACTGAATCGAACAGAGTGGAGGTAATAGCCATTGATCAAAAGTTTTCAGGCTTGCTTGCAAATGGCGTTTTTGGTATAGGCCTTACTCCTGAGACTTTCCAGGATTTGGGCATCCTGTGACTAGGAGGGAATTGAACAGCCTTGAGAAAACTCCTCTTAATTGGTGAACACAGTCTTTAGGAAGACGAGCTTTCAGGTCATCTGGACCTGTGGCCTTATTTGGTATCAACTTAGAAAGACTTTTAGCAGCAGCATCAACTGTGATGACTGTTTTTACAGATCCTGTCCCATTCAGGCTCGTCATCTTCAGTATTGAAGCTACTGAAGAACTGATTCAGTTCATCAACAAAACCTTGACTGTTCAGAATTATCTCCTCTTTTACTGGTGTTGCCCATCAAGATGTTTAGACCCCCCTAAGCTTGTTTTAAGTTGGAATCGACTGCATTTTTACTGGGTCTATTTCATAGTCCAGAGTACACACTTGCTTCCATATGCAGTATTGTGTAGCCCAGCTGTTATCCTCCGATGGATTTTCATGCACTGTCCTTGTTCCTGTTTTTGTAGTGTACCCCACCAGGCTTGGAGTTTCATGATGGTCTTTAAGCCATGTCTCCATCAGACACACAAGATCACTCTGTCTGAATTCAGTCATGCTCAGCTCCTAACGCAAGCTCATCAAGTTTGTTGCTCACAGAGTGAAGATTGGTCAAAGAGATGACAGGCAACGGGAACCTGCTGTGACGTCTCCAGAGACGGTTCTGAACGCCTCCCTGTGAGCCTCGCTTATTCTTCTCTTTCTTCCTCATCTCCAGATATTTATGTGGCTGTTGGAATTACCTCACAGTCTGCAGGTAGAAGGACTGACGGGGCCCCACCTGTGGAATGAAGTAAGAGCAGGTGTTCTCAAGTGTAGGTGAGGAAGTCTTGTCAGCTTGTCAAGGAAATCCCAGGCGCAGACGCAGACGGGCAAAAAAGTACCCAGAATGAAGTGATCCTCATGGTAACAGTAACAGTAAAATAACTGCTCAAAGTATTCACTAAAATAAGCTTAAAAACACCAAAGCACAAACAAACAAACAAACAAAACGGTGAGCATGGGGTCATTGGCTGGCTGTGCCCCTGGAAGAGGCCAAGCTAATGCTATCAGAGAAACTGTCTGATTAGATAGTGAATCTGTTTTGTTTACAAGTAGAAAGTTACAAGTTTTTCAGTCCTTTATTCTTGGAGTTGAACTAACTGATCAGTTCCATCTGGATTCATAGATAAATATAGCTGGGTGTCATCTGCATAGCAAGAGATTTCTGTAGTGTTTCCTCAGTTAATCACAGTAACATGTTGGAGTCTTAGTAAAATATTGTGATCAATGGATCAAATGCAGCTCTGAGATCAGCAGGATGAGTATAGAGACAAGTCCATTGAGACAATGAGGAGATGATTAGTGACTTTAACCATAACCTGACTGAAAGTCCTCAAACAAACCATTCCTTCTTCAATGGTCACATCATTGATTTCCAACAGTCGTCTCAACATGTTTAGAGATATGTCATTTTAAACATGGATCTTAAATGTCACTGAGTTGCCACTAAACCAGATTTCCAGCAGTCATTCTCTGCAGAGTGGATAAAATGTGTTGATATTGCTGAGGCAGAGTTAGTTGTCACTGATGAGGATCTACATTTCAGTGGTCACATCAAAGCTGGATCAGAATCATCATCATGGCATCTGAGAACAAAATGAAAATGACACACTTTGAGTCCAAGTGAGAAAAGCTGGTTCATCACAGTCTAGAAACACCAAACCTGACTCTGAGCATTATCTACAGTATTTTAGAGTGAAAGCTTTAACTTGACCTCATTTAGTTACTTGAACATGTTTCACTGACAGAGTTTCTGTTCAGGATGCATTTGAGGTTTGATTCCTCAGGAAGATGTTTCTCTCCAGATTGATTCAGGTGAATTTTCTACAGATTCCTGATTCAGTCTGATCTTCTTGGATGATGATGGTGATAACTGCAGTATGACTGTCATTTGTAAAGCTTCCATCAGCCTGAATGAAACAGACCACAGCAAGAGGAGGAGCTACACAACTGAATATGAAAGGCTTGACTTTGGAACTGAAGAGCTGCTGTGTTCTCTCTATTGTTCATTCAGTACAAGTGAAAATAATGTTCCTGCTTTTCATTTGGATGATGATCGTCTCCTTTCAAACTGGTAAGTCATCAAAAGATGGAGCCAGATGGAAAAGGAGATGATAGACATGAAAAACATTCTGATGTTTGAATTGATTGACTTTTAAACCACTAAACTAAGTTTAAAGAGAACCAATTAAAATCCAAATGTCTCTGTTGTTTTCAGGATCCTCTGAGGATGTACTGACACCATTTAAAGATGTAGTGATGGGTTTGAAAGGAGACACTGTGACTCTCTCCTGCAACTATTCAGTCTCTGATCAGACCCTCTACTGGTACCAACAGAAGTCCAGTTCATCTCCACAGTTTCTCATCACAGATTATTCAGAGAAAACAGAAAGGTTGTATTTGAAACATGACAAACCAAGAAAGGAGTTTCATCTGGAGATCTCCTCTGCTGCAGTGACAGACTCTGCTGTGTACTACTGTGCTCTGAGGCCCACAGTGACAGGAAACACCAAAACTCTGAACAAAAACCTTTGGAGCAAAGACAACAGAATACTCCACAACATCCACTAGAGGGAGTCACACTCTGTTAAACCACTGATTTCTGACTCATTGGACTGATGACAAAGACAACAGAGAAATGAAGCAGTTCACATCTGAGACAGAGCTGCTGTTGAAGCACAGAAGAATTTGATTGGTTGACTTGAAGTCAAGTGTAAGTGGCCCCGCCCACTCCACATCATCAGCTCATCCAATGACATTATTTCTTCCTCATTCTACTCTGGTGGAAGAACATTGTTGATGTGCTGTCTGTCTGGCTTTAATAACTCCAAAGACATGTTGCTTTACCTCTTTTTGCTTCTATCTCACATTATAGGTGAGTTTAAGAACAGGGATTCAACTTTTGTTCAAGCTGCTGCATTAACCACATATACAGACTGCAGTTCACAACTCTTCTTGTTTCTTTGCTCTGATAGAATGAAAATCATCTTTTCATCATCTTGTAAATTGAACTGACAGAGTTCTACACTTGATTTTCTTGTCAATGTCCACAGAGTAACACTGTACAGGAGACATTTTCCACTGTCTTCTCCTCTCAGCCTCATGGACAATGTTAGTCTAATGGCTTCATGTTCTCTACTTTTTCCAGGACTAACAGCTGGAGACACAATCTCTCCTGATGAAGATGAAGTCAGTGAAAGAGAAGGACAACGTGTCACACTCTCATGCAACTATCAGACAAGTGAAACTTATATACGTCTTTACTGGTACAGACATCATTCTGACCTTCAGGCTCCTCAGTTTATTCTATGGAAAGGAGCTAAAGGTTGGAGTGGGGATAAATACATTCCTGATAAACGCTATGAATCCCAAACAACAGATTCATCAACTGAACTGACCATAACAGACCTAACCCTGGCAGACACAACTCTCTACTACTGTGCTCTAGAAACACAGTGATACAAAGTGTAGAAGAGGCTGTACAAAAACCTGAACACAGATATGTGACTACTCTTCAAAGAGGAGGGAAGTGGTATTCAAACCACAGCTTCATATCAGATGGATTCTGATAATTCCTGTTTGATCAGAGTCACTGTGGTTCCAGCTGCTAATCAAACACTGTGGGAGGATTCATGGTGGTTTTATCTCTGTGTGTCAGTTATCCTCATGTGAACTCAACCCTTTTGTGTGTGTGCTGTTGTATTCATTACATTACTGGAGATAGACTAATAGTCACAATCCTTACAGGAATGAAACCAACCAACAATCAGGAAGATATAAGTTGCTGAATCAGTGAAAGTTGCCCCAATAGAAACTTGTCTAGAGGTGAATATTCTGCAGATTCCTGCTTCAATCTGATCAGACTGCAGAAAAAGGTCTACAAGAAGAAAACTAATCCATCAGAGAGACAGCAGGAACATTAGGAGTGGACTAATCAACAGTTTGGATCATTGTGAGAAAAAAGGAAACTCTGGAGAGCTCAGCAACATAAAAAGACCTGGATGTCTACAGAAGACAACTGTGGTGGATGATCTCAGGATGCTCTCAACATCTACAGGTGGAGGTGCATTAGGAAAGCCTCCAACATTCTGTCTCCACCCTCTCCACTGCCTCTTCTACCGACTACAATCATGTAAAAGTCTCCTGAACATCCAGGTCAGAGCTCCCAGACTCAGAAAGCTTCCTCCCCCAGGCCATCACAACTCTGAACATGCTGCCTGTTCCTAAGACTCACTAACCCCCAAACACCAACACACAGAACACACTACCAGCAAGAACAAACCACTGCACCAGCAACTTTCAGCTAAGATGGACACTTGCACAATAGAATATTTACAGAGACAATACAGAACGCTTTATTAATCCCCAAAGGGCAACTCAGTTTCTACAGTCCACCATCTAAACATACAACCATCCACACAACAACAGTGCACAGCAGGAGTAGCATGATAAGGCCTGGGTCCATGACAATTACTAAGAAAAAACATCAGAATAAATAATGATGAAAAGAATACAAAGAACTACTTGTCCTGATAAAGAATAAAATGAGATAAAAATAAATCTCAAAGATAAAAAGTCTAGCATCATCCCCTCCTTTATTCCTCTGATGAGCAAATTGAAGTGGGTTGAGTTTGCCCCGCCTCGACCAAGCTAAGAACCTCTAGGATTTTGTCCAGGTTTTTTACTACCAGAGAAGAAAGCGCCACACGTCTGCAATCTTGTAATTCTCTAGGTCTATTGATTTTGGGGATGGGAATAACAGTGGAAGATTTCCAGATTGTTGGCAGCTTGCAGTTGTCCACACATGGTTGGAAAAGATGGAAAAACCACCAGTGAGATGTTCAGCACAGTGGTGTAGTGTGTGGCCACAGATAAGATCAGGGCCTGAGGCCTTCCTCTTTTTCTTTTCTTAAATAGAACCTCAACTTGTTCTTGAGATATCTGAATGTCACCACATGGTGTCAAAGAGTTTCAACCTGGAGACACTGAGTGAAATCAGACCTTTGTGTTAAAGCATCAGGCAAACAGTCATCCTCAGCACTGTCAGCAATGATAAGTTGCTTGTGTTCCTTATCATGCTGATTAATTGCAGCCATAGATTTGATTCCTCACCATGCTGACCCAAGGTCTCCAGTTACACATTGTTTTTCTAGTTTTTTTGGCTTTGACTATTTCATTTCTTCTCTGGATACAGACTTTCTCTCCTGTGAGTCACCAGTAAAGAAGCTCCTTTTCTTCTTCTTGATAACTGTTTTTAGATGTTCGGTTACGCATGGTTTATTGGCTGGGATAACAGTGTCCCCACATCCATCAAACAAACATTGCCAGCAGTCAGTAGAGTCACAACAAGCCTGGACGGAGGACATGCTGTCCTCTGTCCAGAGCTTAACAGTTTTTGATTCACCCTCCAGACGTCTGAGACAAGGTTCATGTGCTGGAACAAGGAAGATGCTGTTGTGGTATGAAGCCCCCGACCCCGGCATGAGGAGAGACTTATATCCTTTCTTTACATCACCAGAACATAAGTCCAGTGTGGTGTTTCTTTGTGTGGTTGGGCAAGTCACATATTGTTCATATGTCCACAAGACCTTGTCCAAACGGACACGGTTCATATCCCCCATGTAAAACTGTGGAGCCTCACTGCAAATAGTATCCAGCTGGTGAGATAAATCACTTGTGTGGCTGCAGTAGCATTGGCCCGGGGATGACAGTACATGAGTGTGAAGAACAGCTGAGGGAACTCATGTGGTAAATAGAAGAGGCGTAAAGACAGAGTGAGTAACTCAATGTCAGGAGAACAGATCAGTTCCTGCACATGAATAGTTTGACAGTAGCTCTGATTCACATAGAAGCAGACGTCTCCTCTACAGCTCTTCCCTGTCATCTACCTGGAGCGGTCCAGTCTGATGGGACAGCCATCTCGTTGTCCAGGTGTCTCTCATTCAGCCATGTCTCAGTGATCCCCAGCAGACAGCACTCTTTAATCTCCTGTCTTCATTTTACCAGCCTCTCCAGCTCGTCAGTGACGTCTGTCATCAAGGTAGAACTCTTTCACTCTGCTCTTGATGCCTCCTAATCCAGCTGCTGCAAACCAACGTAACGACAAAACCAAGATGATCCCCCTTCTCTGTCCTCTGGTGTTATACACACATGTTCAGAAACCACAGCAGAACAATTAAAAGATGGTGAAGAACTATCTGTACAGTTTCTGTTTATAACATTTGAACTACAGGCATCTGTGGCACATTTAAACAGCTCTGTAAAACCATCACACAACTACAAAGTCTACGACCCACAGCTAGATTCAGATTCAGGTTTATTTGTCCTGTGCATATTAACACAGGGTTAACAGTGAAATGAAATGTTGGACTGGAAGAAGCACATGAAGTAAGAGCACAGCAGTATTCAGAGGTACTAAAATGTACAGCATGAACATGATGAAGTTACAGTAAATAATGTTTACACACTATCAGGAACAATGGGTATATTCCTTTTGTCATTTCTCACAGAATATATTTAGTAGAAGTAGTTAAAGTAATGAAAGTACAGTGATTTAGTTTCATTAGTTGTAGAAGTAGTGACAATACAATGATACTGTTGAGGTGACAATAAACATGATTAGACTGTGAGGCCACAGAGACAGGAAAGCCACAGTGTGAACAAAAACACCAGCTGACACACTGACAAGCTGCTGGAAGCCTTTTTTCACACTGTTGAACTCAACTTTTTATCTCCACTAGAGGGCGACATTATCAAGTAGGCGGTGCTCTACTTCTGCACTGTGTTCAACCATTGTGTCAATAATAACTGCTGCTGTGAAGAGAACAATTGTCAGACTGAATGTTGAACATCAGCTAGTTTCTCCTGTTGATTTAAACCTTGTTGTACAGATGGAACATTGGCTGTGGATTATTCTTGCTGCTCTTTTCTTTGGTAAGATAGAAAGCTCAACATGTTTCCTCTTCAGACACTTGAAGACATTTAAAGCTGATTGTTCTCCTTCAATCAATCATCTTTATTGATTCATCTCTTCCTCTGCATGTTCTGTTCTTCCCCAGAGTGTAAAGGAGAAGACAAAGTGATCCAGCCACAAGAAGATGTCATTGCTGCTGAAGGAGACACTCTGACACTCAGCTGTACTTTTGAGACCAGTGATCCAAGCCCCTATTTGTTCTGGTACAAACAAGAAG
Source organism: Planiliza haematocheilus (assembly GCA_005024645.1). NCBI lineage: Eukaryota > Metazoa > Chordata > Actinopteri > Mugiliformes > Mugilidae > Planiliza > Planiliza haematocheilus. The sequence continues at coordinate 63,168 of SRSE01000505.1, forward strand.
AAAATAGTTTTCCAAAATACATTTTGCGTCGTTATAAGGTTGGAGAAGGACACAATGCTCCAGATTTCCCTGAAGACAGATTTGATGCTGAGCTCAAAGACAAATCAGTTCCTCTGAAGATCCAGAAGCTTCATGTGTCAGACTCTGCTGTGTACTACTGTGCTCTGAGGCCCACAGTGACAGGAAACACCAAAACTCTGAACAAAAACCTTTGGAGCAAAGACAACAGAATACTCCACAACATCCACTAGAGGGAGTCACACTCTGTTAAACTTCTATGGTTGGTTAGGATACAGTCTACTCTAGATTCATTGTAGAGGTGATAGAACATCAACATCCTCAAAGAGGAGACGGAGAGATTCAGGGAGGAGCTGAGCTGTTACTGAACTATAGAAGAGAGAGAAACTTCCAGATTCAACAGAGTTCAAAACACAAACCAGAAACATTTCCTTTCTTCAACATGCTGTCGTTGGACTATTGGACGTTTTCTCTGTTTCTTTTCATTCTCACAGGTATGCTACACTATACAGGAAAATGATGTTAAATTAAAATGTTGAATGGATGTAAATGATGTATTGAAACATTTAGAACATGATATAACAGAGTTATCTCTTCCTTTAGGTGTCAGCCATGAAGAACTCACTCCAGACAACAATGAAGAGTCCAGTTTAGAAGGCACCACTGTTACTCTGTCCTACAAATACTCGAACAAAATAGCTAGTAATGATAATTTCTTCTGGTATCGACAATATCCAGGAAAACCTCCAGAGTTCCTCATGTACATCTCAGGACTTAACTTTTCAAGACCATCAGAGTCTCTGGAATCAACCACAAGGTTCTCCACTAAACTGTCTGGAGAAAAAGATCTGGATCTGGAGATCTCCTCTGCTGCAGTGACAGACTCTGCTGTGTACTACTGTGCTCTGAGGCCCACAGTGACAGGAAACACCAAAACTCTGAACAAAAACCTTTGGAGCAAAGACAACAGAATACTCCACAACATCCACTAGAGGGAGTCACACTCTGTTAAACCCTTTAAAAGGAGGTGTAGATGGTAAATTGTATCCAGCTCTAAAGTCACTAGTTCCTCAGTTGCATGTGTTCAGGTAAATGCCTTCCACACTGACTGGTTTAAACCCCTTTGGTGTTAAACAGGGTGATGTCCTGTCCTACTTTGTTTTCTCTTTATATAAATGACCTGGCTCTTGAAATGAATAATGCTAATGTAGGTATACATCTGAATGATTTAACTCTGGGTATTTTGTTGTACATGGATGACATTGTTCTGCTGGATGAATCAGAGAATGATTTACAGAACATGTTAAACTTTATACAGACTTGGTGTTGCAGATGGAGCTCGTCCATAAATCAGAGTAAAACACAGATAATTCATTTTAGAAAACAAAGGTGTTCCAAGAAGTGAGAAAATCTTTACCTTTTCTGATATGCCACTAGAATATACATGTTTTTATAAAGATTTAGGATTTACACTTGATGAATTTATGAATTATGAGAATGGAATTAAACTCCTGGCTGATTCAGCTGGCAGAGCTTTGGGCCTTGGCCTTGGTTATTCTACTTACTCTCAACTGTGTGATGCATTGTGAATGATGCTGCTGGTTATGGTGGGGATTTAAAGAAAGAAGGTTTCAGATGCTGTACACAACAAAGCTATACGCCGTGTTCTGGGTGTTCATAAATATGTTCCCTCTTTGGCTGCTCAGGGTGACATGGGCTGGATTCCTGGTGCAATAAGGAGAAAGTGTGATGTGATTAGACTGTGGAATGGTTTTATTAATATGCCAGATGACAGAATCAAGAAGAAAGTTTTCCTTTGGAGCAAAGCCCAGAACTCTCCATGGGCCACAGAGATTCATACTGTCTTTGAAGAAGCTGAGTTCCAGTATATCTATAGAAATAATTTGTCATGCAGCATAAACAAAATTAGAAAACAGTTACTTGCCGAGTTCAATGACAAATGGTTAAATAACATAATGTTATAATCAAAATTACGGACATATGTCCAAATCAAGCACAATTATATGTTAAAACAAATGTAGAGAGAAATCAGAGATCCTTGATTGCCCAATTAAGAATGGGAATCCTTCCCCTGGTACTTTAAAAACATCCCAGAGGAACAGACACTGTGTGATTTACGAGAAATGGACTCATCCAGGACGGAGACGAGTCTGCTTACAGAAGGGAAGTGGACCAGCTGGTCCTCTGGTGCAGTCAGAACCACCTGGAGCTAAACCCGCTCAGAACTGTGGAGATGACAGTGGACTTCAGGAAGAGACCCCCATCACCCCCTCCTCTCACTGTCGTCAACAGGCCCGTCCCAACAGGTGACTCATTCAGGTTCCTAGGGTCCAAAATCACATGGGACCTGAAGTGGACCGCCCACATAGACTCTGTGAGGAAGAAGGCCCAGCAGAGGCTGTAGCTCAGGAAGTTCAACCTGCCTCAGGAGCTGCTGATCATCTTCTACACCGCAATAATCCAGTCTGTCCTGACCACATCCATCACAGTCTGGTTTGGATCCTCCACCAGACATGACAGGGACAGACTGCAGAGAACAGTCAGGGCTGCAGAGAGGATCTGCCCTCCATCCAGGACCTGGACCGGTCCAGGGTCTCCACAGACCCCTCACACCCTGGTCACAACCTGTTTAGACTCCTCCCCTCAGGCCGGCGTTACAGAGCCCTGTACGCCAAAACCACCCATCACAAGGACCAGGTTCTTCCCCCGGGCTGTCGCTCTGATGAACTCTGAGCAGTCACAGAGTGGGAGACCATCCACATGAATATTAAACAATAACACTACATTTTATTTTTATTTCATTTTATTTCACTTATTTAAGTTGTTTCTGTTCTAGAGACAAAAGTCAAATTCCTTGTATGTGAACATACTTGGCCATTCAAGCTGATTCTGATTCACATTTTCTTTTATACTGTCCCTTTTATGATGAACTCAGAGTACCTGTTGAATGAACTGTTTGCTCAAAACCGTGAAATATTTTGGAGTAATGATGATGTCAGGATGGAATGGTTGTTTACTTTTAATGTTTATAAGTTAGCCTGGATGAACTGTCAGGATAGTTTATATTGTTAATGTTAGTATTGTTTAGCATATATGGGACTTTGTTGGAAAGCCAGGTCTCAGTGAAATTAGAGTGTAACACTCTAATTTCACTCTGATTTGTAATACGGGCTCCAAATATTAGATGTTTGCACTGGTTTCAGTTCAATCTAAAATGAAATGTAGGGCCTTACTTGTTATGTGTAACTCTCCAGGGTGGATGCTAGACAGTTTAACCTTGGATATGTGTGTCTACCTTAATGACTCTAGGCAGTGTCAGAGTGAGGGTGTATGTCCTGGTTGGAGCTGATACTAAAGCTCCACTAAGTCAGATCACCACTCTATAGAACTGTGCTGAGCACAATCAACTAGTCTCCTCCTACCGACTGCAGAGGAGGCTGAACAACTGTTTGACTGCAGCTGTGAACATCAGACCAAACACAACTCACACAACCACTCACAACTAAGTGACACTGAACATCAGCTACAACAGTTCACATCTGTCAACATGGAAAAACTGGCTGTGATTCTGGTCTGTTCAGCTCTCATAGGTACGTATGTTTCTGACAAGAACACCTGAAACACAAAGACTCTTTCAAAGCATTACTCGTCCACTTTGGATTTTCTTTCAGCTGGAGTTCAATATTGAACATTTCACACATTCTACATTATAAAGATGTGATCACTTCATCACTAAGAACTGATGAAGACACTGTTACCAGCATCACTGAGTCTTTGAAAGGATGGACATGTGACTGTTGAACAGGACTGTAGATATAACATGTTGTTTCATCTCTAGGTAACAGCTGGGAAGATGATATTACTGCCATCAGAGCTGAAGTCTTTTCATCAGAGGGCAGTAATGTTACTCTGTCCTGTAACTATTCAGTTAAAGCTCAGAATCTCCAGTGGTATCGACAGGATCCTGGATCAGCTCCTCAGTTCCTTCTATTGATCACTGATACGAAAGAACCCAGCGTGGAGAGAGCAGAACCTCCACACCCTGGACTGACTGCTAAACTGAACGAGGAGAGAAATCGAGTCGATCTGGAGATCTCCTCTGCTGCAGTGACAGACTCTGCTGTGTACTACTGTGCTCTGAGGCCCACAGTGACAGGAAACACCAAAACTCTGAACAAAAACCTTTGGAGCAAAGACAACAGAATACTCCACAACATCCACTAGAGGGAGTCATGCAGCAGTAAAACCAGTCTCTGTTCACTAGAGACCACTAGATTATATCTATAATAGTGTTGTTACACATGATTGTTCTGAAACCAGGCTCAGACCCAGTGTGTTTCCTCTTAGTGTTTTACTGGTGATACAAAGAACAGGGTGGAGGTGTGGATGTAATCAGACTACATCCATTTCTGTACTCATCCATCCTACAAGTAACAAATACATCAAGTAGTTTTTCAGCATCACTTTGAGACATGATGTTCCTAGTTTTGATGATATTGTTGAAGTTAAAGAAAGCAGTCCTGGTCACTTGTTTAATGAATTAAAGGACATATCCTGGTCAAATATAACTTCAAGTTTCCTCACAGTAGAACTGGAGGCCAAGCTAATGCTATCCAGAGAAACTGTCTGATTAGATAGTGAATCTGTTTTGTTTACAAGTAGAAAGTTACACGTTTTTCAGTCCTTTATTCTTGGAGTTGAACTAACTGATCAGTTTCATCTGGATTCATAGATAAATATAGCTGGGTGTCATCTGCATAGCAAGAGATTTCTGTAGTGTTTCCTCAGTTAATCACAGTAACATGTTGGAGTCTTAGTAAAATATTGTGATCAATGGATCAAATGCAGCTCTGAGATCAGCAGGATGAGTATAGAGACAAGTCCATTGAGACAATGAGGAGATGATTAGTGACTTTAACCATAACCTGACTGAAAGTCCTCAAACAAACCATTCCTTCTTCAATGGTCACATCATTGATTTCCAACAGTCGTCTCAACATGTTTAGAGATATGTCATTTTAAACATGGATCTTAAATGTCACTGAGTTGCCACTAAACCAGATTTCCAGCAGTCATTCTCTGCAGAGTGGATAAAATGTGTTGATATTGCTGAGGCAGAGTTAGTTGTCACTGATGAGGATCTACATTTCAGTGGTCACATCAAAGCTGGATCAGAATCATCATCATGGCATCTGAGAACAAAATGAAAATGACACACTTTGAGTCCAAGTGAGAAAAGCTGGTTGAGGCTTTTATTTCTTGTAGGTTGGATTACTGTAATAAACTCCTTCCTGTGCACCACAACAAGACAATAAGAATGCTGCAAGTCATTCACAATGCTGCTGCTAAAACACCAAATCTTAGATCCTTTCACTGTATTCAGCTAAATATACAAATGAATTTAAAGCCCCACCCACCATCTGCTAGTCTGGGTCCAAAGTGAAAAACACTTTATTGTCATTGTAGACATGATACTGAGATCACGAGTACCAATCACAGTGGTGCTAAAAAAACTAATATGAACATACAGAGACAGAAAAGTCTTCCAAACTCAATCCCAAACAATCCCCTCCACAACACAGACCAAAGAGCAGAACAAATATTAAATATGTAGCATATCAGACATGTTTGCTGAGTAATAACCTGGTAGGTCTGTCACATCTGCAGGGAGTGGTCAGCTAGTGGTGCTCAGAGTTCAAACCAAACATGGTGACATGGCTTTTAGACATTATGATGCCCCTGGAGGTTAAGATATGTCCCTGTAGCTACTTTAAAATAAAGCTATTACCAAATGCTCTGATTCTCATTTTAATAAACTTCTCTGTTATTTCACTGAGTGACATGGTGCTGGTTTGATCTCCTGAACAGAAGAGTCTGAGTCAAAAAACTAAAATCCATCAACTTGTGGTGGAAAGGTTCAGGAGATTCAGATGATTGTGACTAGTTTTAACAAACATTATGAAGCTGCCTTGAGGCTTTTAGGAACATCTTTAAAGAGACAAGAAGCAAAACAGTCAGAAAGATGTTGAGAGTTGATGATGGTGATGACTGCAGCATGACTGTCATTTGTAAAGCTTCCATCAGCCTGAATGAAACAGACCACAGCAAGAGGAGGAGCTACACAACTGAATATGAAAGGCTTGACTTTGGAACTGAAGAGCTGCTGTGTTCTCTCTATTGTTCATTCAGTACAAGTGAAAATAATGTTCCTGCTTTTCATTTGGATGATGATCGTCTCCTTTCAAACTGGTAAGTCATCAAAAGATGGAGCCAGATGGAAAAGGAGATGATAGACATGAAAAACATTCTGATGTTTGAATTGATTGACTTTAAACCACTAAACTAAGTTTAAAGAGAACCAATTAAAATCCAAATGTCTCTGTTGTTTTCAGGATCCTCTGAGGATGTACTGACACCATTTAAAGATGTAGTGATGGGTTTGAAAGGAGACACTGTGACTCTCTCCTGCAACTATTCAGGCTCTGTTCAGACCCTCTACTGGTACCAACAGAAGTCCAGTTCATCTCCACAGTTTCTCATCACAGATTATTCAGACAAAAAAGAAAGGTTGTATTTGAAACATGACAAACCAAGAAAGGAGTTTCATCTGGAGATCTCCTCTGCTGCAGTGACAGACTCTGCTGTGTACTACTGTGCTCTGAGGCCCACAGTGACAGGAAACACCAAAACTCTGAACAAAAACCTTTGGAGCAAAGACAACAGAATACTCCACAACATCCACTAGAGGGAGTCACACTCTGTTAAACCACTGATTTCTGACTCATTGGACTGATGACAAAGACAACAGAGAAATGAAGCAGTTCACATCTGAGACAGAGCTGCTGTTGAAGCACAGAAGAATTTGATTGGTTGACTTGAAGTCAAGTGTAAGTGGCCCCGCCCACTCCACATCATCAGCTCATCCAATGACATTATTTCTTCCTCATTCTACTCTGGTGGAAGAACATTGTTGATGTGCTGTCTGTCTGGCTTTAATAACTCCAAAGACATGTTGCTTTACCTCTTTTTGCTTCTATCTCACATTATAGGTGAGTTTAAGAACAGGGATTCAACTTTTGTTCAAGCTGCTGCATTAACCACATATACAGACTGCAGTTCACAACTCTTCTTGTTTCTTTGCTCTGATAGAATGAAAATCATCTTTTCATCATCTTGTAAATTGAACTGACAGAGTTCTACACTTGATTTTCTTGTCAATGTCCACAGAGTAACACTGTACAGGAGACATTTTCCACTGTCTTCTCCTCTCAGCCTCATGGACAATGTTAGTCTAATGGCTTCATGTTCTCTACTTTTTCCAGGACTAACAGCTGGAGACACAATCTCTCCTGATGAAGATGAAGTCAGTGAAAGAGAAGGACAACGTGTCACACTCTCATGCAACTATGAGACAGATGAAGATGATATTTTACTTTACTGGTACAGACATCATTCTGACCTTCAGGCTCCTCAGTTTATTCTCTGGAAAGGAGCTAAAGGATTCACAGCTGAATACATTCCTGATAAACGCTATGAATCCCAAACATCAGCTTCATCAACTAAACTGACCATAACAGACCTAACCCTGGCAGACACAGCTCTCTACTACTGTGCTCTAGAAACACAGTGATACAAAGTGTAGAAGAGGCTGTACAAAAACCTGAACACAGATATGTGACTACTCTTCAAAGAGGAGGGAAGTGGTATTCAAACCACAGCTTCATATCAGATGGATTCTGATAATTCCTGTTTGATCAGAGTCACTGTGGTTCCAGCTGCTAATCAAACACTGTGGGAGGATTCACATGAGCAGCAAATCCACATCAATGACAAACCAACTGAAGGTTCAAACACTAAACACCATGGAGACTAAGAACAAACATAGAAATAAATGAATGTTGAAAACAGAGAAATAATCCCTGCTGTTAAAAATAACTGCTATTATAAAAGTATAAAGGGAATTAGACATGAAGGAGGGATAGAACACAAAATATCATTATTTGCTGATGATCTATTAACTTATAAACCTTATACCTCGTTAATAGCCCTGGTGAATAACTTGAATGAATATGGGGAGATATCAGGATATCTGACCAATGAGGCTAAATCAGTAGCTATGATGATCTCAGGTCTATGCCCAGCAGACTTAAAGGCAAATTCAAGGTCAGATGGACTACAACAGGATTCAGATATCTGGGCATCATCATTACATCTGTCACATCACAGATATTTGAAGTGAACTATGGGAAATTGATAACGGAAATTAAAAAAGATTTGGCTAGGTGGGAGATTTTACCTTTGACTTTGATAGGGAGGATAGAAACTGTAAGAATGAATGTTTTACCAAGGTTGTTGTTTTTGTTCCAGTCATTGCCTGATCTCTGATTCTGTCTTTACAATGTTAGACAAGATTATATCCAGATTTATTTGGACAAATAAGAAGGCTACAATTAAATATAGGACACTTTGTCTAAAAGAGAAGGGAGGATTGAACCTACCTAATTTAAAACACTACTACTGGGCAGCTCAACTCAGGGCTATAATTATGTGGATTAGAAAGGATACAGAGGCATTGTGGGTAGGGATGGAACTAAATTCTTTCAAAAATGCACCTATAGAGTCACTTCCATGTTTGAGTGATGTAACACTACAGAGGTTGAAGGTGGGAAATGTTTGGATCAGGAGGACAATGAGAGTATGGTCAATGGTACGTAAGAAATTAAAACTGTCTAAGTCCACATGTAGAGTCACCAGAATTTCAATAAACCCTGATTTTCTTCCATCTATGCTGGATGCAGGATACAACAGATGGACACACCAGAGGTTAAAATATATTACACAAGTGTTCAGGGGACAAACCTTGAAGGCATTCCAACAGTTAACACAAGAATTTAATTTACCAGCCCATGATTTTACAAGTTCCTACAACTACAGCATTACCTTCAGACAAATGAGGATACATATAGAATATTTATAAAACCCCATCAGACCTAGAAGAATTATTAATAGCATATACAGAGGGAGAGACAAAGAAAGGTATTATATCAAGATTGTTTAAGGTACTAGAACAGGAATCTACCAACAATAAATGATGATGAATGATGAACAATGGGAAGAAACATTCAAAGCAGGACATGAGGTAACTAGTAGCCCAGGACATGAGGTAACTAGTAGCCCAACATGGAGGGAGTTTGATTGGAAGATCAAAATGACCATGTTTATATGATCTTTAGTATCCTGATTTTGATCGGGATATTGAAGTATCCTGGCTTTGTGTTTGTCCATGTAAACACCATATCCCGAGTTCAAGAAACCCGGCTTTGCTACCTGGAGTACTCCGATAGAAGCCGGGATACTGGAGCATGTATACACCTTATCCCGATTTCTGACAGCTGCTCACTGTCTGCGCATGCGTGAGTGACGCCAAGCGACGCACTAGAAATACAAACAACATGGCGGCAATGACAACTTCTCACTTTTGGAGCGACGGAGAGACTGAATTTTCCTTTAAAGTAATGAAAGAACTGAACATAACGACGTGTTTAGATGCAGAAAACACCGAAATGCTTAACATCTGTTGCATAAAAGCTACGTGACGCTGGTTTTCCACCTCGCTCCTCTGGACAAGTTATGTCCCGTTGGAAAACATTCAAAAAGACGTAAGACACTGTGTTGGAGGGTTTGTGGGTTGGTGGAGCTTAAAGCTGTAAAATATATTCAGCTGTGGTTTTGGTCTTCATAACATCCAGTGATATGAGAGGAGGAACAGGTGGAGGGAGGAGCAACACTGTCAAAGAGCAGAACAGAAAAGGACTCCCACTGTCAGATCCATTCAATATCTAAAGCAGACATAACAGAGACTGTGTGGAAGATGCTGTCACTGCATCACTGTGTCATGTTTCCTTTGTTTCTGATCACACTAAAAGGTAGGTTAAAGCAGGAAGAATAAATGACTTTAAAGGATCTGTTTGCTACAAATGACTGGAACAGGAGCTCAGAGTTTAATATGGTCTTTAACAACATTTATCTTTCCTTTAGGAGTCAGCTGTCAACAACTCACTGCAGTCAAGACTGAAGAGTCCAGTTTAGAAGACACCACTGTTACTCTGTCCTACACATACTCCAACAAAATAGATGGTAGAGATCATTTCTTCTGGTATCGACAATATCCAGGAAAACCTCCAGAGTTCCTCATGCACATCTCAGGACTCAACAGGTCAAGATCATCAGAGTCTCTGGAATCAACCACAAGGTTCTCCACTAAACTGTCTGGAGAAAAAGATCTGGATCTGGAGATCTCCTCTGCTGCAGTGACAGACTCTGCTGTGTACTACTGTGCTCTGAGGCCCACAGTGACAGGAAACACCAAAACTCTGAACAAAAACCTTTGGAGCAAAGACAACAGAATACTCCACAACATCCACTAGAGGGAGTCACACTCTGCTATAAAACAGTGTTGTGTGATGACACAGTCTAGAGAACATGTAGAGATGATCAACATTATATTTAGGTCTGTGTTTAAAGCTGCTGCTTTGAGAGAGGATTCTACTGAGGACTAACTGGTTCTATCAGCACATGTACTGAGAACATTATTCCCTCTAAACACTGCAGGACCTTTCCTAATAATAAACCCTGGACCAATCCTGGACCAGTGTTCACTCTGCTGCATTTGTCTCAGGTGATACTGAACTAAAAGACAAGATACGACCATCGTAGATCAATCAGACCAGAGACAGTACAGACTGAAGCTGGATTCACAACCATCAAGACAGAAGTCACACTGAACTCACCACTCTCTGAGTCATTGGGGCAGGTGGGCTTGGTTCTGAGGAGAACAAACCCAAAGAAGACACCTGGTCCAGATAAGACCCCTGGACATGTCCTCAGGGTTATGTTCATCAGAGCTGGATGATGTGTCCACAGACATCTTTAATGTGTCCCTCACCCCGTCCTCAGTGCCTACCTGTTTTCAGTCCACCACCATTGTGTCCCTCCCAAAGAAACATCATGTAACCTGCCTGAATGATTAGCGTCCTGTTGATCCCACTCCAACTGTTATGATGTGCTTTGAGAGTCATGATGCACATAAAACAGACCATCCCTGCCACCGTGGATCAATTACAGTTTGTTCATTGATGGAACAGATCAACTGTCAACACCACCATCCATACTGACCTCACACACTCAGAGGGTAAGGACACATGTGTCAGAATGCTAATCACTGATCACAGTCATAGCATACAGACTTTATGAAAAGCTCCTGATCCCTGGACTGACTCCCTCCCTCTATAACTGGGTGTAGAACGTCCTGACAAACCTCCATCAGTCAGAGTGAGAACCACCAGACATCAGGACTGTGATCATAGGGACCCCTCAGGGTCCTGTGCTCAGTCCACTGCTGTAGACCGTCTCCAGCCATGACTGAATGGACTCCCAGACCAACACCAGCATCATGAAGCTTCACTGGACTGATCTCTGTGAGAGAAGAGACAGGTCTGGTGGACTGGACCGATCTCTGTGAGAGAAGAGACAGGTCTGGTGGACTGGACCGATCTCTGGGAGAGAAGAGACAGGTCTGGTGGACTGGACCGATCTCTGGGAGAGAAGAGACAGGTCTGGTGGACTGGACCGATCTCTGGGAGAGAAGAGACAGGTCTGGTGGACTGGACCGATCTCTGGGAGAGAAGAGACAGGTCTGGTGGACTGGACCGATCTCTGGGAGAGAAGAGACAGGTCTGGTGGACTGGACCGATCTCTGTGAGAGAAGAGACAGGTCTGGTGGACTGGACCGATCTCTGGGAGAGAAGAGACAGGTCTGGTGGACTGATTTCACAGGAAAATAATAAGAAAAGACCAAGGTTTCACACCTCTCAGCAGGTCCTGAGGACGTCCCAATAAAGACAAAGACTGGCCTTCCTGAGAAGGTTGAGGACATTTGGTCAGTCAAACACAATCCTTAGCAACTTCTACAGAAGAACAGTTCAAAGCATCATCACCTCCTCAATCACAGTGTTGGTTTAGAAACTCAGGAAAGAAAGGATCTGCAATGCTTGATAAAAACTGTCCCATCACTACAGGACCTCTACAGGACCTCTACAGGACATCTACAGGACATATATGTTCTTCAACAGATTCGACTCTAGATCCACCCCACCACCCTCCCCCACCCCCGTGAACCATCAGTCTGCACCTCAGCCACTTCCCCTCTGGCTACCAACCCCCTCCCCCTCCACAGCACCAACAGCATCTCCTGAACCACCCCCACACAACCCCACCGACACCTCTCCACCCCCCACTCATCCCCCCAGCACCTGCATAACAAAGCTCCAGGTGAGAAGAGAATTGGGTAGGATCAAGGCCAGGAAAGCTACAGGTCCAGACGGCATCTGCTCCAGACTACTCAGGGACTGCGCAGACCAGCTCAGCCAGGTGGTCACATACATCTTCAACCTGAGTCTTAGTCTGGAGAAAGTTCCTGTGCTGTGGAAGACTTCCTGTGTGGTCCCAGTACCAAAGATCACACACGCCAGGGAGCCCAACCACTTCAGACCTGTGGCTTTAACATCTCACCTGATGAAGACCATGGAGAGGCTGATCCTGAACCACCTCCGACCCCTTGTGAGCCCGAAGCTGGACCCCCTGCAGTTTGCCTACAAACCGAGCATTGGGGTGGATGACGCTGTCATCTACTTGCTGCACAGATCCCTTTCGCACCTTGAGGAGCCCAGAGGTACTGTGAGAGTCATGTTTTTTGACTTCTCCAGTGCCTTTAACACAATACAACCGTCGCTGCTCAAGGGGAAACTAGAGGGAGCAGGGGTAAACAGCCAGCTGACTGCATGGACGATCGACTACCTCACCAACAGACCTCAGTATGTGAGGCTTCATGGCTGTGTGTCTGATGAGGTGCTCTGCAGCACGGGAGCTCCACAAGGAACGGTACTCTCTCCATTCCTCTTCTCCATCTACACCTCAGACTTCCGCTACAACACGGACAGCTGCCACATCCAGAAGTTCTCGGACGATACAGCCATCGTTGGACGGGTAACGAACGGGAACGACCTGGAATACAGGAAGGTGGTCGAGGACTTTGTCGACTGGTGTGAACGCAGTCACCCTCACATCAACGCCACCAAGACAAAGGAGATGGTGATTAACTTCCAGAGGAGGGCAGCACACACAACACCAGTGAACATCCAGGGTTTGGATATCGACATCGTGGATGGATATAAATACCTGGGTGTTCACCTGAACAACAAACTGGACTGGTCAGACAACAGCAGTGTCCTCTACAAGAAGGGACAAAGTCGCCTCCACCTGCTGAGGAGACTGAGGTCCTTCGGTGTGTGTAGGACGCTGCTCAGGACATTTTACGACACTGTGGTTGCATCAGCAACCTTCTACGCTGTGGTCTGCTGGGGTAGTGGAGTAACAGAGAGGGACAAGAACAGACTGGGCAAACTGATCAAGAGGGCCAGCTCCATCCTGGGCTGTCCTCTGGATTCAGTGGAGCAGGTGGGGGAAAGGAGGATGTTGGCTAAACTGTCCAACATCAGGAACAACCCCTCTCATCCCCTGTATGAGACAGTTGGGACTTTAGGAAGCTCCTTCAGCCAAAGACTGCTGCACCCACTGTGCAGGAAGGAACGCTTCCGCAGGTCTTTTGTCCCCTCAGCAGTCAGACTCTTTAACATCAGCATTTCCTAACTGTTCTGCTGCTGCTGGGCTTCTTCTCACTGACTTATGTACTGTGTACAGTATGTATATATATACAGTATATATATATATATATATAAAACCATCATCTCACACCTTTCTAGTTACAGTACATGGTAATTTAACTCCTATTGGAGTTCGATGCTGTTTTATTCTTTTTATTCATGATATTCATGAATGTCGACATAAACATATTTAAAAATCGGCTGCTTCAACTCAGATTAGACACTGTGAATCTCTCTGATGCAACATGTAAATATTTTATGTACATAACACATTTGTCTGCCATATTCTATTTTTTATTTTTTACTTTCTTGTATCTTGCACTGCTGTTTCCTGCCGCTGTAACGCCCTAATTTCCCCACGGGGATGAATAAAGTCCTATCTTATCTTATCTTATCATATACAGGACCTCTACAGGACCTCTACAGGACATATACAGGACATATACAGGACATATACAGGACCTCTACAGGACATATACAGGACCTCTGCAGGACCTCTACAGGACCAGGGTTATCAGGACCCCCCTACATCACAGCCTCTTCAAACAGTTTCTACCCTCAGAACATCAGACTCCTGAACAGTTCATCCATCACTCCCACAGACTGGATCTGTTTGTTATCTTTTAAATGATCTGATTTCTCCTGCACCTTGTTTGAGTCTATTGGTTTATGTTTCATGTCATTTCATTGTTTTTAATAAAGTAGAATCGTGAAGAATTCACTGAGTCTTTATTGTGCATATGACAAGAAACATGTTGAATCTAGAAATAAAAGTGATGATCAGAGAGTGTTTGATTCATCATTGATTTAGAGACCAGGACTGTCTCATCTTCAGTCCTGTGTTTGAGATGAGCCTCATACTGAAGGTTTATCCTGTCATCTTCAGCATCACTAACATCCTCTGTAAATAAAAAAGTCATGTATGACACAAGAAGTTCTAGTTTAGAAACTAAAGAATCATTTATCAGTCTCAACACTGATAGTCTGGTTTGTCTTGGGGCTACAGGTCATTCTTGTGTTTGCATTGGATTCTTCATGAATCTCCTACTCAGACATCAAGTTCTTAAATGATTCAGGTCATGGTGTCAAGCTGAGAAGACAGTGATCTGAGTCTGAGTCTTGATCACACTGATCATTTCTGTCAGTCAGTGCTGGTCAGTGATGTCTGTTTAGAAAGCCTCATCTAAAAGCTGTGCAGGGTCATCCAGTCCAACTCTGCACCTCATGGAGAAAAGAAGAGCTTGACTCCAACTGTTAGATCTCAGAGATTTCCTCCTCACATTGAAGTGTTAAAGGATCTCAGTGTGGAAGCTTCAACCTTCTCCAGCTGAGACCTGAAGGTTCAGTGATGTAGACTTCTGCCATGAACAGACTGAACTGCTGTCATTGCTTTGTCCAGGACTGGACCCATGTCAATAGTTGGAACATATTTGATGGATGGTTCTACAGAGTGTCTCTGATTCACTGCTTCTCCATTAAGAGGACAAGTCATGAAAGGAGACAAACCATAAGGAACACATTTTAAACTGTTCACAGCTTCATCCTGAACTCATGATCAACAACTGACTTTTCTACTTTCACTTATTCCTCCAGTCATGTGTCTACACTGAGATGACTGCAGCATGACTGTCATTTGTAAAGCTTCCATCAGCCTGAATGAAACAGACCACAGCAAGAGGAGGAGCTACACAACTGAATATGAAAGGCTTGACTTTGGAACTGAAGAGCTGCTGTGTTCTCTCTATTGTTCATTCAGTACAAGTGAAAATAATGTTCCTGCTTTTCATTTGGATGATGATCGTCTCCTTTCAAACTGGTAAGTCATCAAAAGATGGAGCCAGATGGAAAAGGAGATGATAGACATGAAAAACATTCTGATGTTTGAATTGATTGACTTTAAACCACTAAACTAAGTTTAAAGAGAACCAATTAAAATCCAAATGTCTCTGTTGTTTTCAGGATCCTCTGAGGATGTACTGACACCATTTAAAGATGTAGTGATGGGTTTGAAAGGAGACACTGTGACTCTCTCCTGCAACTATTCAGGCTCTGCTACATACCTCTACTGGTACCAACAGAAGTCCAGTTCATCTCCACAGTTTCTCATCGCAGATTATTCAGAGAAAACAGAAAGGTTGTCTTTGAAACATGACAAACCAAGAAAGGAGTTTCATCTGGAGATCTCCTCTGCTGCAGTGACAGACTCTGCTGTGTACTACTGTGCTCTGAGGCCCACAGTGACAGGAAACACCAAAACTCTGAACAAAAACCTTTGGAGCAAAGACAACAGAATACTCCACAACATCCACTAGAGGGAGTCACACTCTGTTAAACCACTGATTTCTGACTCATTGGACTGATGACAAAGACAACAGAGAAATGAAGCAGTTCACATCTGAGACAGAGCTGCTGTTGAAGCACAGAAGAATTTGATTGGTTGACTTGAAGTCAAGTGTAAGTGGCCCCGCCCACTCCACATCATCAGCTCATCCAATGACATTATTTCTTCCTCATTCTACTCTGGTGGAAGAACATTGTTGATGTGCTGTCTGTCTGGCTTTAATAACTCCAAAGACATGTTGCTTTACCTCTTTTTGCTTCTATCTCACATTATAGGTGAGTTTAAGAACAGGGATTCAACTTTTGTTCAAGCTGCTGCATTAACCACATATACAGACTGCAGTTCACAACTCTTCTTGTTTCTTTGCTCTGATAGAATGAAAATCATCTTTTCATCATCTTGTAAATTGAACTGACAGAGTTCTACACTTGATTTTCTTGTCAATGTCCACAGAGTAACACTGTACAGGAGACATTTTCCACTGTCTTCTCCTCTCAGCCTCATGGACAATGTTAGTCTAATGGCTTCATGTTCTCTACTTTTTCCAGGACTAACAGCTGGAGACACAATCTCTCCTGATGAAGATGAAGTCAGTGAAAGAGAAGGACAACGTGTCACACTCTCATGCAACTATCAGACAATTTCAAGTGGTGTTCGTCTTTACTGGTACAGACATCATTCTGACCTTCAGGCTCCTCAGTTTATTCTCTATAAAGGAGCTAAAGGATACACAGGTGAACACATTCCTGATAAACGCTATGAATCCCAAACAACAGCTTCATCAACTGAACTGACCATAACAGACCTAACCCTGGCAGACACAGCTCTCTACTACTGTGCTCTAGAAACACAGTGATACAAAGTGTAGAAGAGGCTGTACAAAAACCTGAACACAGATATGTGACTACTCTTCAAAGAGGAGGGAAGTGGTATTCAAACCACAGCTTCATATCAGATGGATTCTGATAATTCCTGTTTGATCAGAGTCACTGTGGTTCCAGCTGCTAATCAAACACTGTGGGAGGATTCATGGTGGTTTTATCTCTGTGTGTCAGTTATCCTCATGTGAACTCAACCCTTTTGTGTGTGTGCTGTTGTATTCATTACATTACTGGAGATAGACTAATAGTCACAATCCTTACAGGAATGAAATCAACCAACAATCAGGAAGATATAAGTTGCTGAATCAGTGAAAGTTGCCCCAATAGAAACTTGTCTAGAGGTGAATATTCTGCAGATTCCTGCTTCAATCTGATCAGACTGCAGAAAAAGGTCTACAAGAAGAAAACTAATCCATCAGAGAGACAGCAGGAACATTAGGAGTGGACTAATCAACAGTTTGGATCATTGTGAGAAAAAAGGAAACTCTGGAGAGCTCAGCAACTTAAAAAGACCTGGACGTCCACAGAAGACAACAGTGGTGGATGATCTCAGGATCCTTTCCATGGTAAAGAAAATCCTTCAGAACATCCAGACAAGTGAAGAGCACTCTATGAGAGGAAGGCATATCATTATCCAAGTCTACTGTAAAGACAAGACTTCAAGAGAGCAAATACAGAGGGTTCACCACAAGGTGGAAACCATTCAATAACCTCAATAGAAAGACCAGGTTAGACTTTGGAGAAGACTTGTCAGGTGGTCTGATAGATTCAGCTCCCTGTAAAGAATTACAAGAACAATTTGAATAATTTTAGTCATATTAAGTAAATAAACTTAATTCTCAAAGTAATCTTCATGCTAAACAAGTCGGCAATAAACCAAATCAATACAAAAATACAAATTAAACACAAAATTAGCTGTTCAACAAAATCTAAAAGAACCAAATATAAATGTACCACCACACTGATGGTTGTCTGGAGGCTAAGCACTACAGCTAGCATGGTTAGCTGTGCATCTTAATAAAGTTGGTCTGGGTCATCAAAACAGACATTCATTCATTCATCTTCTATACCCGTTTTAGTCCTGTTAGGGGTCACGGGGGTCTGCTGGAGCCTATCCCAGCTGTCATTGGGCGAGAGGCAGGGGTAGACAGACAACCATTCACATACACACCTACGGCAAATTTAGAATCACCAATTAACCTAATGAGAACATCTTATGGTGGGAGGAAGCCAGAGTACCCAGAGAGAACCCACGCAGACACAGGGAGAACATGCAAACTCACAAAACAGACAACTCGGCTCAAAATGTCTCTAAATATAAGTGTTCCTAAAGTGAAGAACATCCAAGTGGAAAAGCTGTTAAAAGGCTCAGAGACCCACAGGCAACCAGGCCCCAGAGGCAACCAGGCCCCAGAGGCAACCAGGCCCCACAGGCAACCAGGCCCCAGAGGCAACCAGGCCCCAGAGGCAACCAGGCCCCACAGGCAACCAGGCCCCACAGGCAACCAGGTCCCAGAGGCAACCAGGCCCCAGAGGCAACCAGGCCCAGAGGCAACCAGGCCCCAGAGGCAACCAGGCCCCAGAGGCAACCAGGCCCCACAGGCAACGAGGCCCCACAGGCAACCAGGCCCCACAGGCAACCAGGCCCCAGAGGCAACCAGGCCCCACAGGCAACGAGGCCCCACAGGCAACCAGGCCCCACAGGCAACCAGGCCCCAGAGGCAACCAGGCCCCAGAGGCAACCAGGCCCCACAGGCAACGAGGCCCCACAGGCAACCAGGCCCCACAGGCAACCAGGCCCCAGAGGCAACCAGGCCCCAGAGGCAACCAGGCCCCACAGGCAACCAGGCCCCACAGGCAACCAGGTCCCAGAGGCAACCAGGCCCAGAGGCAACCAGGCCCCAGAGGCAACCAGGCCCCACAGGCAACGAGGCCCCACAGGCAACCAAGCCTCACAGGCAACCAGGCCCCACAGGCAACCAGGCCCCACAGGCAACCAGGCCCCACAGGCAACCAGGCCCCACAGGCAACCAGGCCCCAGAGGCAACCAGGCCCCAGAGGCAACCAGGCCCCACAGGCAACCAGGCCCCACAGGCAACCAGGCCCCAGAGGCAACCAGGCCCCAGAGGCAACCAGGCCCCAGAGGCAACCAGGCCCCAGAGGCAACCAGGCCCCAGAGGCAACCAGGCCCCACAGGCAACGAGGCCCCACAGGCAACCAGGCCCCAGAGGCAACCAGGCCCCAGAGGCAACCAGGCCCCACAGGCAACCAGGCCCCAGAGGCAACCAGGCCCCAGAGGCAACCAGGCCCCAGAGGCAACCAGGCCCCACAGGCAACCAGGCCCCACAGGCAACCAGGCCCCAGAGGCAACCAGGCCCCACAGGCAACGAGGCCCCACAGGCAACGAGGCCCCACAGGCAACCAGGCCCCAGAGGCAACCAGGCCCCAGAGGCAACCAGGCCCCACAGGCAACCAGGCCCCACAGGCAACCAGGCCCCAGAGGCAACCAGGCCCCACAGGCAACCAGGCCCCACAGGCAACCAGGCCCCAGAGGCAACCAGGCCCCACAGGCAACGAGGCCCCACAGGCAACGAGGCCCCACAGGCAACCAAGCCTCACAGGCAACCAGGCCCCACAGGCAACCAAGCCTCACAGGCAACCAGGCCCCAGAGGAAACAGACAGATGAAGATTATGCCCGCCTTTACTGGTACAGACATCATTCTGACCTTCAGGCTCCTCAGTTTATTCTCTGGAAAGGAGCTAAAGGATACACAGATGAATACATTCCTGATAAACGCTATGAATCCCAAACAACAGCTTCATCAACTGAACTGACCATAACAGACCTAACCCTGGCAGACACAGCTCTCTACTACTGTGCTCTAGAAACACAGTGATACAAAGTGTAGAAGAGGCTGTACAAAAACCTGAACACAGATATGTGACTACTCTTCAAAGAGGAGGGAAGTGGTATTCAAACCACAGCTTCATATCAGATGGATTCTGATAATTCCTGTTTGATCAGAGTCACTGTGGTTCCAGCTGCTAATCAAACACTGTGGGAGGATTCACATGAGCAGCAAATCCACATCAATGACAAACCAACTGAAGGTTCAAACACTAAACACCATGGAGACTAAGAACAAACATAGAAATAAATGAATGTTGAAAACAGAGAAATAATCCCTGCTGTTAAAAGTAACTGCTATTATAAAAGTATAAAGGGAATTAGACATGAAGGAGGGATAGAACACAAAATATCATTATTTGCTGATGATCTATTAACTTATAAACCTTATACCTCGTTAATAGCCCTGGTGAATAACTTGAATGAATATGGGGAGATATCAGGATATCTGACCAATGAGGCTAAATCAGTAGCTATGATGATCTCAGGTCAATGCCCAGCAGACTTAAAGGCAAATTCAAGGTCAGATGGACTACAACAGGATTCAGATATCTGGGCATCATCATTACATCTGTCACATCACAGATATTTGAAGTGAACTATGGGAAATTGATAACGGAAATTAAAAAAGATTTGGCTAGGTGGGAGATTTTACCTTTGACTTTGATAGGGAGGATAGAAACTGTAAGAATGAATGTTTTACCAAGGTTGTTGTTTTTGTTCCAGTCATTGCCTGATCTCTGATTCTGTCTTTACAATGTTAGACAAGATTATATCCAGATTTATTTGGACAAATAAGAAGGCTACAATTAAATATAGGACACTTTGTCTAAAAGAGAAGGGAGGATTGAACCTACCTAATTTAAAACACTACTACTGGGCAGCTCAACTCAGGGGTATAATTATGTGGATTAGAAAGGATACAGAGGCATTGTGGGTAGGGATGGAACTAAATTCTTTCAAAAATGCACCTATAGAATCACTTCCATGTTTGAGTGATGTAACACTACAGAGGTTGAAGGTGGGAAATGTTTGGATCAGGAGGACAATGAGAGTATGGTCAATGGTACGTAAGAAATTAAAACTGTCTAAGTCCACATGTAGAGTCACCAGAATTTCAATAAACCCTGATTTTCTTCCATCTATGCTGGATGCAGGATACAACAGATGGACACACCAGAGGTTAAAATATATTACACAAGTGTTCAGGGGACAAACCTTGAAGGCATTCCAACAGTTAACACAAGAATTTAATTTACCAGCCCATGATTTCACAAGTTCCTACAACTACAGCATTACCTTCAGACAAATGAGGATACATATAGAATATTTATAAAACCCCATCAGACCTAGAAGAATTATTAATAGCATATACAGAGGGAGAGACAAAGAAAGGTATTATATCAAGATTGTTTAAGGTACTAGAACAGGAATCTACCAACAATAAATGATGATGAATGATGAACAATGGGAAGAAACATTCAAAGCAGGACATGAGGTAACTAGTAGCCCAGGACATGAGGTAACTAGTAGCCCAACATGGAGGGAGTTTGATTGGAAGATCAAAATGACCATGTTTATATGATCTTTAGTATCCTGATTTTGATCGGGATATTGAAGTATCCTGGCTTTGTGTTTGTCCATGTAAACACCATATCCCGAGTTCAAGAAACCCGGCTTTGCTACCTGGAGTACTCCGATAGAAGCCGGGATACTGGAGCATGTATACACCTTATCCCGATTTCTGACAGCTGCTCACTGTCTGCGCATGCGTGAGTGACGCCAAGCGACGCACTAGAAATACAAACAACATGGCGGCAATGAGAACTTCTCACTTTTGGAGCGACGGAGAGACTGAATTTTCCTTTAAAGTAATGAAAGAACTGAACATAACGACGTGTTTAGATGCAGAAAACACAGAAATGCTTAACATCTGTTGCATAAAAGCTACGTGACGCTGGTTTTCCACCTCGCTCCTCTGGACAAGTTGTGTCCCGTTGGAAAACATTCAAAAAGACGTAAGACACTGTGTTGGAGGGTTTGTGGGTTGGTGGAGCTTAAAGCTGTAAAATATATTCAGCTGTGGTTTTGGTCTTCATAACATCCAGTGATATGAGAGGAGGAACAGGTGGAGGGAGGAGCAACACTGTCAAAGAGCAGAACAGAAAAGGACTCCCACTGTCAGATCCATTCAATATCTAAAGCAGACATAACAGAGACTGTGTGGAAGATGCTGTCACTGCATCACTGTGTCATGTTTCCTTTGTTTCTGATCACACTAAAAGGTAGGTTAAAGCAGGAAGAATAAATGACTTTAAAGGATCTGTTTGCTACAAATGACTGGAACAGGAGCTCAGAGTTTAATATGGTCTTTAACAACATTTATCTTTCCTTTAGGAGTCAGCTGTCAACAACTCACTGCAGTCAAGACTGAAGAGTCCAGTTTAGAAGACAGCACAGTTACTCTGTCCTACACATACTCCAACACTATAGATAGTAATGATGATTTCTTCTGGTATCGACAATATCCAGGAAAACCTCCAGAGTTCCTCATGCACATCTCAGGACTCAACAGGTCAAGATCATCAGAGTCTCTGGAATCAACCACAAGGTTCTCCACTAAACTGTCTGGAGAAAAAGATCTGGATCTGGAGATCTCCTCTGCTGCAGTGACAGACTCTGCTGTGTACTACTGTGCTCTGAGGCCCACAGTGACAGGAAACACCAAAACTCTGAACAAAAACCTTTGGAGCAAAGACAACAGAATACTCCACAACATCCACTAGAGGGAGTCACACTCTGCTATAAAACAGTGTTGTGTGATGACACAGTCTATAGAACATGTAGAGATGATCAACATTATATTTAGGTCTGTGTTTAAAGCTGCTGCTTTGAGAGAGGATTCTACTGAGGACTAACTGGTTCTATCAGCACATGTACTGAGAACATTATTCCCTCTAAACACTGCAGGACCTTTCCTAATAATAAACCCTGGACCAATCCTGGACCAGTGTTCACTCTGCTGCATTTGTCTCAGGTGATACTGAACTAAAAGACAAGATACGACCATCGTAGATCAATCAGACCAAAGACAGTACAGACTGAAGCTGGATTCACAACCATCAAGACAGAAGTCACACTGAACTCACCACTCTCTGAGTCATTGGGGCAGGTGGGCTTGGTTCTGAGGAGAACAAACCCAAAGAAGACACCTGGTCCAGATAAGACCCCTGGACATGTCCTCAGGGTATGTTTATCAGAGCTGGATGTGTCCACAGACATCTTTAACGTGTCCCTCACCCCGTCCTCAGTGCCTACCTGTTTTCAGTCCACCACCATTGTGTCCCTCCCAAAGAAACATCATGTAACCTGCCTGAATGATTAGCGTCCTGTTGATCCCACTCCAACTGTTATGATGTGCTTTGAGAGTCATGATGCACATAAAACAGACCATCCCTGCCACCGTGGATCAATTACAGTTTGTTCATTGATGGAACAGATCAACTGTCAACACCACCATCCACACTGACCTCACACACTCAGAGGGTAAGGACACATGTGTCAGAATGCTAATCACTGATCACAGTCATAGCATACAGACTTTATGAAAAGCTCCTGATCCCTGGACTGACTCCCTCCCTCTATAACTGGGTGTAGAACGTCCTGACAAACCTCCATCAGTCAGAGTGAGAACCACCAGACATCAGGACTGGGATCATAGGGACCCCTCAGGGTCCTGTGCTCAGTCCACTGCTGTAGACCGTCTCCAGCCATGACTGAATGGACTCCCAGACCAACACCAGCATCATGAAGCTTCACTGGACTGATCTCTGGGAGAGAAGAGACAGGTCTGGTGGACTGGACCGATCTCTGGGAGAGAAGAGACAGGTCTGGTGGACTGGACCGATCTCTGGGAGAGAAGAGACAGGTCTGGTGGACTGGACCGATCTCTGGGAGAGAAGAGACAGGTCTGGTGGACTGGACCGATCTCTGGGAGAGAAGAGACAGGTCTGGTGGACTGGACCGATCTCTGGGAGAGAAGAGACAGGTCTGGTGGACTGGACCGATCTCTGGGAGAGAAGAGACAGGTCTGGTGGACTGGACCGATCTCTGGGAGAGAAGAGACAGGTCTGGTGGACTGATTTCACAGGAAAATAATAAGAAAAGACCAAGGTTTCACACCTCTCAGCAGGTCCTGAGGACGTCCCAATAAAGACAAAGACTGGCCTTCCTGAGAAGGTTGAGGACATTTGGTCAGTCAAACACAATCCTTAGCAACTTCTACAGAAGACCAGTTCAAAGCATCATCACCTCCTCAATCACAGTGTTGGTTTAGAAACTCAGGAAAGAAAGGATCTGCAATGCTTGATAAAAACTGTCCCATCACTACAGGACCTCTACAGGACCTCTACAGGACATCTACAGGACATATATGTTCTTCAACAGATTCGACTCTAGATCCACCCCACCACCCTCCCCCACCCCCGTGAACCATCAGTCTGCACCTCAGCCACTTCCCCTCTGGCTACCAACCCCCTCCCCCTCCACAGCACCAACAGCATCTCCTGAACCACCCCCACACAACCCCACTGACACCTCTCCACCCCCCACTCATCCCCCCAGCACCTGCATAACAAAGCTCCAGGTGAGAAGAGAATTGGGTAGGATCAAGGCCAGGAAAGCTACAGGTCCAGACGGCATCTGCTCCAGACTACTCAGGGACTGCGCAGACCAGC
Source organism: Planiliza haematocheilus (assembly GCA_005024645.1). NCBI lineage: Eukaryota > Metazoa > Chordata > Actinopteri > Mugiliformes > Mugilidae > Planiliza > Planiliza haematocheilus. Next base: position 87,795 of record SRSE01000505.1, read on the forward strand.
TCAGCCAGGTGGTCACATACATCTTCAACCTGAGTCTTAGTCTGGAGAAAGTTCCTGTGCTGTGGAAGACTTCCTGTGTGGTCCCAGTACCAAAGATCACACACGCCAGGGAGCCCAACCACTTCAGACCTGTGGCTTTAACATCTCACCTGATGAAGACCATGGAGAGGCTGATCCTGAACCACCTCCGACCCCTTGTGAGCCCGAAGCTGGACCCCCTGCAGTTTGCCTACAAACCGAGCATTGGGGTGGATGACGCTGTCATCTACTTGCTGCACAGATCCCTTTCGCACCTTGAGGAGCCCAGAGGTACTGTGAGAGTCATGTTTTTTGACTTCTCCAGTGCCTTTAACACAATACAACCGTCGCTGCTCAAGGGGAAACTAGAGGGAGCAGGGGTAAACAGCCAGCTCACTGTATGGACGATCGACTACCTCACCAACAGACCTCAGTATGTGAGGCTTCATGGCTGTGTGTCTGATGAGGTGCTCTGCAGCACGGGAGCTCCACAAGGAACAGTACTCTCTCCATTCCTCTTCTCCATCCACACCTCAGACTTCCGCTACAACACGGACAGCTGCCACATCCAGAAGTTCTCGGACGATACAGCCATCGTTGGACGGGTAACGAACGGGAACGACCTGGAATACAGGAAGGTGGTCGAGGACTTTGTCGACTGGTGTGAACGCAGTCACCCTCACATCAACGCCACCAAGACAAAGGAGATGGTGATTAACTTCCAGAGGAGGGCAGCACACACAACACCAGTGAACATCCAGGGTTTGGATAATGACATCGTGGATGGATATAAATACCTGGGTGTTCACCTGAACAACAAACTGGACTGGTCAGACAACAGCAGTGTCCTCTACAAGAAGGGACAAAGTCGCCTCCACCTGCTGAGGAGACTGAGGTCCTTCGGTGTGTGTAGGACGCTGCTCAGGACATTTTACGACACTGTGGTTGCATCAGCAACCTTCTACGCTGTGGTCTGCTGGGGTAGTGGAGTAACAGAGAGGGACAAGAACAGACTGGGCAAACTGATCAAGAGGGCCAGCTCCATCCTGGGCTGTCCTCTGGATTCAGTGGAGCAGGTGGGGGAAAGGAGGATGTTGGCTAAACTGTCCAACATCAGGAACAACCCCTCTCATCCCCTGTATGAGACAGTTGGGACTTTAGGAAGCTCCTTCAGCCAAAGACTGCTGCATCCACAGTGCAGGAAGGAACGCTTCCGCAGGTCTTTTGTCCCCTCAGCAGTCAGACTCTTTAACATCAGCATTTCCTAACTGTTCTGCTGCTGCTGGGCTTCTTCTCACTGACTTATGTACTGTGTACAGTATGTATATATATACAGTATATATATATATATAAAACCATCATCTCACACCTTTCTAGTTACAGTACATGGTAATTTAACTCCTATTGGAGTTCGATGCTGTTTTATTCTTTTTATTCATGATATTCATGAATGTCGACATAAACATATTTAAAAATCGGCTGCTTCAACTCAGATTAGACACTGTGAATCTCTCTGATGCAACATGTAAATATTTTATGTACATAACACATTTGTCTGCCATATTCTATTTTTTATTTTTTACTTTCTTGTATCTTGCACTACTGTTTCCTGCCGCTGTAACGCCCTAATTTCCCCACGGGGATGAATAAAGTCCTATCTTATCTTATCTTATCTTATCTTATCATATACAGGACCTCTACAGGACATATACAGGACCTCTACAGGACATATACAGGACCTCTGCAGGACCTCTACAGGACCAGGGTTATCAGGACCCCCCTACATCACAGCCTCTTCAAACAGTTTGTACCCTCAGAACATCAGACTCCTGAACAGTTCATCCATCACTCCCACAGACTGGATCTGTTTGTTATCTTTTAAATGATCTGATTTCTCCTGCACCTTGTTTGAGTCTATTGGTTTATGTTTCATGTCATTTCATTGTTTTTAATAAAGTAGAATCGTGAAGAATTAACTGAGTCTTTATTGTGCATATGACAAGAAACATGTTGAATCTAGAAATAAAAGTGATGATCAGAGAGTGTTTGATTCATCATTGATTTAGAGACCAGGACTGTCTCATCTTCAGTCCTGTGTTTGAGATGGGCCTCATACTGAAGGTTTATCCTGTCATCTTCAGCATCACTAACATCCTCTGTAAATAAAAAAGTCATGTATGACACAAGAAGTTCTAGTTTAGAAACTAAAGAATCATTTATCTGTCTCAACACTGATAGTCTGGTTTGTCTTGGGGCTACAGGTCATTCTTGTGTTTGCATTGGATTCTTCATGAATCTCCTACTCAGACATCAAGTTCTTAAATGATTCAGGTCATGGTGTCAAGCTGAGAAGACAGTGATCTGAGTCTGAGTCTTGATCACACTGATCATTTCTGTCAGTCAGTGCTGGTCAGTGATGTCTGTTTAGAAAGCCTCATCTAAAAGCTGTGCAGGGTCATCCAGTCCAACTCTGCACCTCATGGAGAAAAGAAGAGCTTGACTCCAACTGTTAGATCTCAGAGATTTCCTCCTCACATTGAAGTGTTAAAGGATCTCAGTGTGGAAGCTTCAACCTTCTCCAGCTGAGACCTGAAGGTTCAGTGATGTAGACTTCTGCCATGAACACACTGAACTGCTGTCATTGCTTTGTCCAGGACTGGACCCATGTCAATAGTTGGAACATATTTGATGGATGGTTCTACAGAGTGTCTCTGATTCACTGCTTCTCCATCAAGAGGACAAGTCATGAAAGGAGACAAACCATAAGGAACACATTTAAACTGTTCACAGCTTCATCCTGAACTCATGATCAACAACTGACTTTTCTACTTTCACTTATTCCTCCAGTCATGTGTCTACACTGAGATGACTGCAGCATGACTGTCATTTGTAAAGCTTCCATCAGCCTGAATGAAACAGACCACAGCAAGAGGAGGAGCTACACAACTGAATATGAAAGGCTTGACTTTGGAACTGAAGAGCTGCTGTGTTCTCTCTATTGTTCATTCAGTACAAGTGAAAATAATGTTCCTGCTTTTCATTTGGATGATGATCGTCTCCTTTCAAACTGGTAAGTCATCAAAAGATGGAGCCAGATGGAAAAGGAGATGATAGACATGAAAAACATTCTGATGTTTGAATTGATTGACTTTAAACCACTAAACTAAGTTTAGTGGTTTAAGTTTAAGTGTTAAACTTCTATGGTTGGTTAGGATACAGTCTACGTTCACATACACTGAGAATGAGATGTTACAGAAGCTTCAATTAACTTGAATTCAGTCAAGCAGTGACTAAAAATAAATTAGTTCCATTCAACACTAATCTAGGATACTACTATTCATATCATGGAGCCTCATAATCATTGAGTGTAACATGAAATCTTCAGATTTCTAATTGAGTTCAAATTCAACTCTAAGTCATTTATTTTGTTTTATTAACAACAGTTGTCCATTTTATGTCCATGTGTGGTAACATTTATTATATTTACCTGTCTAGTATTAATACGACCTGGATCAAGGGATTTAGCAAAGTAGAGACCAACATCAGAGTTATACATGTAGTTGGTTTATTGCTAAAAATGACATTATAAACACCAACAGGTGACAACAACCAGTCTAATTAAGCCCATGCACCAGTCAAAGACACTTTCACTGCCACTGCAGGAAAAGGGAAGAAGCAGCAATGGGGATGAGTGGTGAAGTTGATATAAATCAGAACCATTACCCAAATGACCAAACACCTGATGAGGCCACAGGTGTCCAACACCCAGGTCCTGATTAACGTCATGTCCTTCATGTTCAGATATACTCCACAAGAATACAGCCACATACAGCTGAAACCAGATGTTTACATCCACTGGGTTAAAAGACACATTTTGTTCCTCTCTGTCTGAAGTTAAATCAGACTAATCCTCTCCTGTTTTAGTTCAGTTAGAATCACTGAAATGATTTCTGTTTGCTAAATGCCACAATAATGAGAGAGAGAATTTAAGAGATTTGTTTTGTTACTTTCTTCAAGTTTACATACATTTCCTTAGTATTTGGTAGCATTGCCTTTAAACTGTGTGACTTGGGTCAAACGCTTTGGGTTTCCTTCCACAAGCTTCTCTCAATAGTCTGCTGGAGTTCTGGTCCATTCCTCCTGACAGAACTAGTGTAACAGAGTCAGGGTTGTAGGCCGCCTCGCTCTCACACACCTTTTCAGATCTGACCACAAATTTTCCATGGTATTGAGATCAGAGCTTTGTGATGGCCACTACAAAACATTGATTTGTTGTCCTTGAGCCACTCAGTAACTACTTTGACAGTCTGCTTAGGGTCATTGTCCAGTTGAAGACCCACTTGTGTCCAAACTTTAACTTCCTGGCTGATGTCTTGAGATGTTGCTTCAATATTTCCACATAATGTTCTTTCCTCATGATGCCGTCTATTTTATGAAGTGGACCAGTTCCTCCTGCATCAAAACAGCCCCACATCATGATGCTACCACCCCCATGCTTCACAGATGGGATGGTGTTCTCAGGCTTACAAGCTTCCCCCTTTATCCTCCAGATGTAACGATGGTCATTACCACACAGGACATGTCTCCAAATATTAAGGTCTTTGTCCCTGTGTGTATTTACAAACTGTAATCTGTCTTTTTAATGTTTCTTTTGGAGTAATGTCTTCTTCTTCACTGAGTGGTCTTTCATTTCATGTCGGTACAGGACTCGTTTCACTGTGGAGAATGACACACTCTGACCAGCTTCAATCATCATCTAGACAAGGTCTTTAGCTTTTGTTCTGGGGATGATTCTTGGTTCATCTCTGGGACATAGACCCGTCTCCTTCCTGAGCTATGATGGCTGGACATTCCCGTGGTTTCTATACTTGCATATAATTGTTTGAACAGATGAACGTGGCACCTTCAAGCATCTGGACATTGTCTCCAAGGATGAACCAGACTTGAGGAGCTCCACAATTCTCTTCCTGACATCTTGGCTGATTTATTTGGATTTTCCCATGATGTCAAACAAGGAAGCAGTGTGTCTGAGGTGGAGCCTTAAAATACATCCACAGGTGATCCCTCCAATTAACTCAAATGTTGTCTGTTAACCTATCAGAAGCTTCCAAAGCCATGACATCATCATCAGGGTTTTCTTTCATTGTTTAAATAGTACTGTTTGTGTGAGTTAACTTCTGACTTTGAAGAAAGAGAAATTCTCTCTCCTATTTTTGTGGCATTTAGCAAATAGAAATAATTTTAGTAATTCTAACTGACCTAAAACAAGAGTTTTATTCTGATTAAACTTCAGTGAGGTAAAAAGGTTTAAGTGTCTTTACACACAGTGTCTGTAAACATCTGGTTTCCAAACTAAATCCTCTCACTGAGCAGGTATGAAGACTTGTCCACCTCTACATACATACACATGTGTGGCCAGTGGAGGAGGGCTGCCATGGATTTGTGGCAAAATTGGCTATTGCTCTTCTGAACGAGCTGAAAAACAGAGGACGGTGTAAAGCTGTAGGTTTAATCCTGTGTATTAACCAATGATAAGTTAAAGACTCAGTGACCATCAACTCACTGAACTAAGAACAGAAAGTGGACATTGAGTAAATATCTGTCTGAAGCAGAGCTGCTCTGGATGCAGAAATAATCTGACTCAACTAAAAAAAGGGTTTTCTCTGGCTCCACCCACTGATGATGAAGTCAACCAATCAGATTGTTTGTGTGTGCAGAAGTCAAAGCACATTCATGTTGATGTTGAGGAGAAGGGCTGTGCAGCAGAGAGGCTGGTTCATTCTGCTGCAGTGGAAGAACATTGTTCATCTGCTGTCTGACTAACCCGACCTCTGACCCTAAGCCAACAACTAAAGACATGTTGCTTTACCTCTTTTTACTTTTCTCTCATATCATAGGTGAGTGTTAGAACACAGATGAAAATCTCTTTCAATATTCATGATCCAGAAAATCAGAGCAGATCATTTCTGTCATCATTTTGTTACCTTGTAAAAACACCTTCTATGGTTCAAACAATGATGAGTGAAAATCATGTTTAATCTCCATCTGTGTGTCTGACTCTCTGGCTAGGTAACTCTTTAAAGCTGCCGATTGTTCTCCTTCAATCAATCATCTTTATTGATTCATCTCTTCCTCTGCATGTTCTGTTCTTCCCCAGAGTGTAAAGGAGACGAAGTGATCCAGCCACAAGAAGATGTCATTGCTGCTGAAGGAGACACTCTGACACTCAACTGTACTTTTGAGACAACTGCATCAAACTATTATTTGTTCTGGTACAAAGAGGAAGAACGTAGTTTTCCAAAATACATTTTGCGTCGTGATAAGGTTGGAGAAGGACACAATGCTCCAGATTTCCCTAAAGACAGATTTGATGCTAAAATCAACCAGACCTCAGTTCCTCTGAAGATCCAGAAGCTTCATGTGTCAGACTCTGCTGTGTACTACTGTGCTCTGAGGCCCACAGTGACAGGAAACACCAAAACTCTGAACAAAAACCTTTGGAGCAAAGACAACAGAATACTCCACAACATCCACTAGAGGGAGTCACACTCTGTTAAACCACTGATTTCTGACTCATTGGACTGATGACAAAGACAACAGAGAAATGAAGCAGTTCACATCTGAGACAGAGCTGCTGTTGAAGCACAGAAGAATTTGATTGGTTGACTTGAAGTCAAGTGTAAGTGGCCCCGCCCACTCCACATCATCAGCTCATCCAATGACATTATTTCTTCCTCATTCTACTCTGGTGGAAGAACATTGTTGATGTGCTGTCTGTCTGGCTTTAATAACTCCAAAGACATGTTGCTTTACCTCTTTTTGCTTCTATCTCACATTATAGGTGAGTTTAAGAACAGGGATTCAACTTTTGTTCAAGCTGCTGCATTAACCACATATACAGACTGCAGTTCACAACTCTTCTTGTTTCTTTGCTCTGATAGAATGAAAATCATCTTTTCATCATCTTGTAAATTGAACTGACAGAGTTCTACACTTGATTTTCTTGTCAATGTCCACAGAGTAACACTGTACAGGAGACATTTTCCACTGTCTTCTCCTCTCAGCCTCATGGACAATGTTAGTCTAATGGCTTCATGTTCTCTACTTTTTCCAGGACTAACAGCTGGAGACACAATCTCTCCTGATGAAGATGAAGTCAGTAGAAGAGAAGGACAACGTGTCACACTCTCATGCAACTATCAGACAAGTGATAGTGTTGCTGACCTTTTCTGGTACAGACATGATTCTGACCTTCAGGCTCCTCAGTTTATTCTCTGGAAAAGAGGAAAAGGTGGCTCAGCTGAATACATTCCTGATAAACGCTATGAATCCCAAACATCAGCTTCATCAACTGAACTGACCATAACAGACCTAACCCTGGCAGACACAGCTCTCTACTACTGTGCTCTAGAAACACAGTGATACAAAGTGTAGAAGAGGCTGTACAAAAACCTGAACACAGATATGTGACTACTCTTCAAAGAGGAGGGAAGTGGTATTCAAACCACAGCTTCATATCAGATGGATTCTGATAATTCCTGTTTGATCAGAGTCACTGTGGTTCCAGCTGCTAATCAAACACTGTGGGAGGATTCATGGTGGTTTTATCTCTGTGTGTCAGTTATCCTCATGTGAACTCAACCCTTTTGTGTGTGTGCTGTTGTGTTCATTACATTACTGGAGATAGACTAATAGTCACAATCCTTACAGGAATGAAATCAACCAACAATCAGGAAGATATAAGTTGCTGAATCAGTGAAAGTTGCCCCAATAGAAACTTGTCTAGAGGTGAATATTCTGCAGATTCCTGCTTCAATCTGATCAGACTGCAGAAAAAGGTCTACAAGAAGAAAACTAATCCATCAGAGAGACAGCAGGAACATTAGGAGTGGACTAATCAACAGTTTGGATCATTGTGAGAAAAAAGGAAACTCTGGAGAGCTCAGCAACATAAAAAGACCTGGACATCCACAGAAGACAACAGTGGTGGATGATCTCAGGATCCTTTCCATGGTAAAGAAAATCCTTCAGAACATCCAGACAAGTGAAGAGCACTCTATGAGAGGAAGGCATATCATTATCCAAGTCTACTGTAAAGACAAGACTTCAAGAGAGCAAATACAGAGGGTTCACCACAAGGTGGAAACCATTCAAAAACCTCAATAGAAAGACCAGGTTAGACTTTGGAGAAGACTTGTCAGGTGGTCTGATAGATTCAGCTCCCTGTAAAGAATTACAAGAACAATTTGAATAATATTAGTCATATTAAGTAAATAAACTTAATTCTCAAAGTAATCTTCATGCTAAACAAGTCGGCAATAAACCAAATCAATACAAAAATACAAATTAAACACAAAATTAGCTGTTCAACAAAATCTAAAAGAACCAAATATAAATGTACCACCACACTGATGGTTGTCTGGAGGCTAAGCACTACAGCTAGCATGGTTAGCTGTGCACCTTAAGAAAGTTGGTCTGGGTCATCAAAACAGACATTCATTCATTCATTCATCTTCTATACCCGTTTTAGTCCTGTTAGGGGTCACGGGGGTCTGCTGGAGCCTATCCCAGCTGTCATTGGGCGAGAGGCAGGGGTAGACAGACAACCATTCACATACACACCTACGGCAAATTTAGAATCACCAATTAACCTAATGAGAACATCTTATGGTGGGAGGAAGCCAGAGTACCCAGAGAGAACCCACGCAGACACAGGGAGAACATGCAAACTCACAAAACAGACAACTCGGCTCAAAATGTCTCTAAATATAAGAGTTCCTAAAGTGAAGAACATCCAAGTGGAAAAGCTGTTAAAAGGCTCAGAGACCCACAGGCAACCAGGCCCCAGAGGCAACCAGGCCCCAGAGGCAACCAGGCCCCAGAGGCAACCAGGCCCCACAGGCAACCAGGCCCCAGAGGCAACCAGGCCCCAGAGGCAACCAGGCCCCAGAGGCAACCAGGCCCCACAGGCAACCAGGCCCCACAGGCAACCAGGTCCCAGAGGCAACCAGGCCCCAGAGGCAACCAGGCCCCAGAGGCAACCAGGCCCCACAGGCAACCAGGCCCCAGAGGCAACCAGGCCCCACAGGCAACCAGGCCCCAGAGGCAACCAGGCCCCACAGGCAACGAGGCCCCACAGGCAACCAGGCCCCACAGGCAACCAGGCCCCAGAGGCAGACCAGGTAAAAAGACGGACAGAGAAGACAAAGCAAAAAGGCCAAACCAAAAACGAGGTATTTACAATGATCAAAACTTATCAATCCCCTGCAAAGCAGCAACATGAGGAAATGTGTCAGTCACACAGTGTAGTTTCCAGCATGACTAGTAGACTCCAACAACTCCTGTGGTCCATATTAAAACATAAATGATCATCTTACATAAAGGACATTACATACTGATAGGCAGTATCTGGACTCAGGAGAGGGGACGCATGCAGGAAGTAGGACAGTCACCAGTAGTGACCTGTGATCAATGAAGTTAACCAGGACTGGACGTGCATAGAAAACCTACAAGAACAACTATGGTAACTAAAAACACAGGACACAGAAGTCAGTGGAGGACAAATGTCTCATACCTGCAACTAGTGATGGGCAATCGAGGTCAATGACACAGTGCTCTATTAGGACATCTAGTGGACAATAAAATGTAGTGCAATGGAGACGTGTCTTACTGGTTCATGCTTGAGTGGGACTTGATTTGCCATGTACATTCCTATTCAACTACATTACATGGATATGTGGTTTAAAGTGTATTATAAGAAAATTATGAACATATAACAATAAAATAAATAATAATGAACAAATGGGAATCAAACCCTTGTTTCACTAACAAAAGGCCAGTGATTTCACAGTGTACCACTAACCTCATCAGTGATGCACCGTTGTCTTTGGACCATTTTGATTACGTCACTACTACACTCTATGAACCTTTGATAATTTACACTAATGTTTATGTTTCAGCGCTTACATCAACTATGTTCATTTGTTCTTGGTATCATGGTTTAGTAGTGTTAGAGAATATTTGTACTGAATGCAACAGTGTCAAACCAAATCGCTCTTGACTCATTTCTCTTGAGTCATTATTTGCTTTGAAGACTCATCTCATCTCTCCTGAAGAGCCGACACAACCAAACCAGTAACAGGGTTTCTGAATGAAGCAGTGAAATGGTTCATACGTCACCAAACACGTGATTTGTCCAAACCAAAACTATACACGCACTTCTGACTATATGTCTATATCTTATCTGTATCGTTCTCTCTCTGTCTTATCTATATTTGACGCTATTTAGTACTATCTATGTAACTATGTCTATCTATCAGTATAGTGTTATCTAACTATGTAACTAATTTATCTAGTTCTCTCTGAATCTTACGATCTGTCTCCATAAAATAAGCAACTAACTCCAACTACATCAACCAACCAACCTACTCTGCAAAGAAACATTCAAATGAGCACCACTAAATAGGGATAGGATATCCTGGATATCCCTGAACACACTTGATCCCACCAGGTGATTCACATGGCAAACCCAACCCCTGGGGTGATTTGATTGCAACACTCATGGAGGTCAGGACACCTGGAGCAAGAGATGTATGTACTCAAAGTCAGGAAGAGCTCAGCAATCAACTTCCTGTTTTATACTGACTCTGCAGCTAATTGGCTGGCAACTGACCAATCAGAAGCACATCAACAGACCTGAATAGACAGATGGAGACATCCTGTCTGCTACATCTGGCTCCACCCACTGATGATGTAGTCAACCAATCAGATTGTTTGTGTGTGCAGAAGTCAAAGCACATTCATGCTGATGTTGAGGTGAAGGGCTGTGCAGCAGAGAGCCTCTTTACTGTCTCCATTCTCCTACAAAGCCATGTTGCTTCACCTGCTCCTGTGTATTTTGATTCACTTTATAGGTGAGTGTTTGATCAGAGATGGAAGTCTTACTTCACCTACTGAGCTGACAAGATATTTGGTCATTTCATAGCTACAGCTTTATCTGATTAAGAAGCAGAGAAGAGAAGGAAACAATGAATAACCTCCACTGAGTCTCTTGATGATTGAATCTCTCCCAGACTAACTGACATGAACAACTCTTTTTTTCAGCCCTGGGCTCAATGAACAGCATCAACCAGGAAAGCAGTGAAGAAGTTGTTGGAGAGGGAAGAAGCATCAATCTGACCTGTAAATATGAGGGTACTATCTACAATATCCAGTGGTACCGACAATACCAGAGATCCAGACCAGAGTTCCTGCTCCACATCACAGAGGCTGGATCAGTTCATCCAACTCTTTCAGATTTCTCAGCTCGCATTAACAAAACACAGAGACGAGTAGAACTGGAGATCTCCTCTGCTGCAGTGACAGACTCTGCTGTGTACTACTGTGCTCTGACGCCCACAGTGACAGGAAACACCAAAACTCTGAACAAAAACCTTTGGAGCAAAGACAACAGAATACTCCACAACATCCACTAGAGGGAGTCACACTCTGTTAAACTTCTATGGTTGGTTAGGATACAGTCTACTCTAGATTCATTGTAGAGGTGATAGAACATCAACATCCTCACTGTGTTAAATGAACAAGACACTGGTCACAGCTTTCAAAGGTTGCTGCTGTTAACACCATTCAGCCCTTTCTTTTTAACTTAACTCAGTTCATAGAGCACTTGCCAAAACGATTAAATACAAGTACTAAAGTACTAAACCTAAACAGGGTCTCACGCTGGGTTAAAAGCCAAGGAATAAAAAAGTGTTTTAAGACAAGTTTTAAAAAAGGACAGTCAGCAGTCTTGTCTGATGTGCAGTGCTAGATGGTTCTATAGTTTGGAAGCAGCCACAGAAAAAGCTCTGTCCCCTCTGAGCTTAGACCTCAGTACCTCTAGGAGCAGCTGATCAGCTGACCTGAGACACAGAGCAGAAGTGTAAGGATGGAGAAGCTCAGAGAGGTAAGGTGGAGCCAGACCATTTAAAGATTTAAAGGCAAATAAAAGAATCTTAAAATGAACTCTAAAATACACAGGCAGACAGTGGAGGGAGGCCACAATGGGAGGGGTTCACAAAAACCACTGGGACCAAACCCCATCACTTCCGCTTTATTTTCATTCAAATTTAAAACGTTCAAGACCATCCTGGTTTTAATGTCTTCAAGACACAACAGGAGTGGTTTGAGTGAGAAGGCGTCCTCCTTTTTTGTGGCACATATATCTGACTATCATCAGCATAACAGTGAAAGGAGAAACCATACTCTCTAAAGATGCAGGGGCCCTTAAACTGAACCCTGTGGAACCCCATATGACAGCGGAGCAGAGCAGGACTCACAACCACAAAGGCTGACACACATAGTCCTGTCTGCTTGATAAGACCTGAGCCAATCCAGAGCATTACCACACGTGTCCACTAGGCGTCGTAACTGAGCCACTAAGATGTTACGGTCCACAGGGTCAAAGGCTACTGTCAGGTCCAGCAGCATGCACAACTTTCTCCAAGATATTTGAGATAAAAAGCAGCTTGGAGGTGGGTCTGAAATTGGCCAGCACACTGAGATCAAGGCCAGGTTTCTTAATCAGGGGTTGCATCACTGAATGTTTAAAACTAGTGGAACAACACGAGAGGACAGGCTGTTTTTAATAATGGCCAGAACTGACTGCCCTATACTTGGAAAGACCTCTTTAAAGACGTGAGGAGGGACAGCGTCAGGGAGATCCAGATGGCTTAATATGGGCAACCACATCTTCTAAGAACAACTGAGACAGCGATTCAAACTCATCAAACACAGCAGAGCAAAGAACAGGGTCAGAAGGGTCAGATGTAGGAGCTGAGATGAGAGACCTCACAGTAGCAACCTCATCAATAAAAAAGTTCAGGAAGCTATTGAACATTTCAGGGGATGTCTCAGTGCAAACAGGCTGTGGGGCATTAAGAGCAGTGTCAGTGGTTTTAAATAACACACCTGGGTTGTGATGGTTGGACTCCGTTTTACCAAGTGTTCCCTTTTGGCCTCTTTAACAGTATTCTGGTAATGTCTCCAACAGTCCTTCAGGATCTGGAAAGAAACCTGCAGCTTGTCCTTCTTCCACTTGCGCTGAGCTCTGCACAGCTCTGCACTCCGCACTAGCTGCTCGAGTTCTGTCGTTAAATCAGGGCTCAGGTTTAGCTGGTCAAAAGTAAACGGGAACTGACCGGCAGTAAAAGAGTTAAAAGTCAGACGGCACTGAGCAAGAGCGCCAAGTGTAACTGCAGCACAAGAGAAGGTACACTATATTACCAAAAGTATTCGCTCACCTGCCTTTACTCATTCTATGAACTGAAGTGCCATCCCATTCCTAACTCATAGAATTCAATATGATGTCGGTCCACCTTTTGCAGCTATTACAGCTTCAACTCTTCTGGGAAGACTGTCCACAAGGTTGAGGAGAGTGTTTATAGGAATTTTTGACCATTCTTCCAAAAGCGCATTGGTGAGGTCACACACTGATGTTGGTCGAGAAGGCCTGGCTCTCAGTCTCTGCTCTAATTCATCCCAAAGGTGTTCTATCGGGTTCAGGTCAGGACTCTGTGCAGGCCAGTCAAGTTCATCCACACCAGACTCTGTCATCCACGTCTTTATGGACCTTGCTTTGTGCACTGGTGCACAGTCATGTTGGAAGAGGAAGGGGCCCGCTCCAAACTGTTCCCACAAGGTTGGGAGCATGGAATTGTCCAAAATGTTTTGGTATCCTGAAGCATTCAATGTTCCTTTCACTGGAACTAAGGGGCCAAGCCCAGCTCCTGAAAAACAACCCCATACCATAATTCCTCCTCCACCAAATTTCACAGTTGGCACAATGCAATCTGAAATGTACCGTTCTCCTGGCAACCTCCAAACCCAGACTCGTCCATCAGATTGCCAGATGGAAAAGCGTGATTCATCACTCCAGAGAACGCGTCTCCACTGCTCTAGAGGCCAGTGGCGGCGTGCTTTACACCATTGCATCCGACGCCTTGCATTGCACTTGGTGATGTGTGGCTTGGCTGCAGCTGCTCGGCCATGGAAACCCATTCCATGAAGCTCTCTGCGTACTGTACTTGGGCTAATCTGAAGGTCACATGAAGTTTGTAGCTCTGTAGCAATTGACTGTGCAGAAAGTCGGCGACCTCTTTGCACTATGCGCTTCAGCATCCGCTGACCCCTCTCCGTCACTTTACGTGGCCTACCACTTCGTGGCTGAGTTGCTGTTGTTCCCAAACGCTTCCATTTTGTTATAATAGAGCTGACAGTTGACTGTGGAATATTTAGGAGCGAGGAAATTTCACGACTGGATTTGTTGCACAAGTGGCATCCTATGACAGTTCCACGCTGGAATTCACTGAGCTCCTGAGAGCGGCCCATTCTTTCACAAATGTCTTGTTTCACAGTCTGCATGCCTGAGTGCTTGAATTTATACACCTGGGGCCAGGCCAAGTGATTAGAACACCTGATTCTGATCATTTGAATGGGTGAGCGAATACTTTTGGTAATATAGTGTAGTTTCAGTGTCAAACACTACTGGCATATGATCAGAAATGACATTGTCACAGGTCTCCAGGTTAGAGACAGAAAGACCGTAAGAGAGAACAAGGTCTATGAATGAATGAATGAATGAATGAAACCTTTATTGATTCCTCAATGGGGAACTAACAATTGAGGGAAGAAAAACAAGAGGAGAGGGGAGAAGAAAATTAGCACCTCCCAGACTACTCTCCTCTGGGGGAGTACAGTGTGGGACCAGGAAAAACAATCTCAGCAACATAAGCACATATGAGCACACTTTACAACATAAGAATAAAAACAACTTGCAACAGGGGACGGGAGAAAGGGGGGTGACGGTGTTCCAGTGGAGACAGGCATCCCGGCCACAGCCAACTATGGCTCTGCACCAACCCTCCAGGTGGTCCACCTCCTTCCTGTAGTCGGACTCATCGTTGTTAATCGTGAGTCCAACCACAGCTGTATCGTCCACAAACTTCACAATCAACTCAGATGTAGGACTGAGCAGTCGTATGTGAGCAGGGTGAACAGAAGGAGGCTGAGCATACAGCCCTGGGGGATGATGGAGGAGGAGACATCGTGGATCCTCACAGACTGTGGCCTCTCTGTGAGGAAGTCCAGGTGGAGCTCAGTCCAAGCATTTAAAGTAAAGTAGATTTAACTCTAGGAGACAGAAGACGTCTCCGTCCTGAGTGGTATGATGGCTGCATGGTCCCATGGAGAGTAGTACCGTTTGACAGATGAACGTGGTTCCTTCAGGTTTTTGGCTCCTCAGGATGAACCAGACTTATGGAGGTCTACATATTTTATTGAGGTCTTGGATGATTTCTTTTGATTTTCACATGACGTGAATAAAAGATGCACTGAGTTTGAAGGTGGTCCTTAAAGTACCTCTACAGGTAAACCTCCAGTAGATGATGTCAGTGAAGCAATCAGAAGCTTCAAGTCATGACATCATTCTCAAAACCATTTAAAAGACCAGTCAGCTGAGTGGATGTAAACTTCTGACCGACTGGAAATCTGTCATGGATAATTCTGAGTAAAGTAATCTGTAAACACTTGTTGAAAACATTACTTGTGTAAAACATAAAGTAGACGTTCTGACCAACTTTCTAAAACAATTTGTTTACATGAAGAGTAGTTAAAAAATCTGTTTTAATATTTCAACCAACGTTTATGTAAACTTCTGATTTCAACAGCAGGTCCTCTTCTTTTCAATTAGACTTGGCTTAATATGTTTAACAGTGGTGATGAGATGAAAATAACCTGCAGTCCTAACAGTGATTCAAACTGCTGCTAGCAGTCTGTTAAACAGGAGGAAGTGGAACTGAGAGAAGAGAAAATAGAGAAGAAAGAGGAGACGGAGAGATTCAGGGAGGAGCTGAGCTGTTACTGAACTATAGAAGAGAGAGAAACTTCCAGATTCAACAGAGTTCAAAACACAAACCAGAAACATTTCCTTTCTTCAACATGCTGTCGTTGGACTATTGGACGTTTTCTCTGTTTCTTTTCATTCTCACAGGTATGCTACACTATACAGGAAAATGATGTTAAATTAAAATGTTGAATGGATGTAAATGATGTATTGAAACATTTAGAACATGATATAACAGAGTTATCTCTTCCTTTAGGTGTCAGCCATGAAGAACTCACTCCAGACAACAATGAAGAGTCCAGTTTAGAAGGCACCACTGTTACTCTGTCCTACAAATACCCTGAACTGTCACTTGGTGATAACTTCTTCTGGTATCGACAATATCCAGGAAAACCTCCAGAGTTCCTGATCTCTCATCTGGAGTCAGGAAAAAAAATTCAAAATCCAGTCAAGGGACTGAACGTAACTGTTAGAAAGGAGGAAACTAAAATGGATCTGGAGATCTCCTCTGCTGCAGTGACAGACTCTGCTGTGTACTACTGTGCTCTGAGGCCCACAGTGACAGGAAACACCAAAACTCTGAACAAAAACCTTTGGAGCAAAGACAACAGAATACTCCACAACATCCACTAGAGGGAGTCACACTCTGTTAAACTTCTATGGTTGGTTAGGACACAGCTGAGTCTGACAGAGGGTTCAGCTCCAGTCTCAGGACTGAGATCATCCCAACAGATCACTTCCATCTCAAAGTTCAGGCCTACTTGTGGTTCCTAGAGGTTCTAAAGTAGAATGTGAGGTAGAACCTTCAGCTATCAGGCTCCTCTCCTGTGGAACCAGCTTCCAGTTTGGATTCAGGAGGAAGACACCCTCTCTACCTTTAAGGTCAGGCTTAAGACTTTCCTTTTAGATCAAGCTTATAATTAGAGCTGGAGTGAACCACCCCTTAGTTATGCTGCTATAGGCCTAGGCTGCTGGGGGACAATGCACTGAGGACGTCCTCAACTCTCTTCCCTCTCTCATCTGCTTTCTTTTCTCGGTCACAGAGCTCTGGTCCTCTAACTTCTTATCTACTACTAGTCATGTAATTGTGTGCTATTACTGTATAGCATGTTAACTGTGTGTCCCTTTCTCCCTTCCCCTTATTAAAGAGGTCGTACTGTAGCAGGTTCACAACAATCACAACCTTTTATATGTCTGGGAACAAAGTGAATCTGCACCAGGTGTAAAACAGGAAACAAGTCACCTGAAACTTCCAATGACGACTCCATCCAAGAGCAGTTCTACCAGGAAAGGAGAGCAGCACAAAGATGTGTTGAGTGTAAAGTTGTCAGTAGGGGGAATAACACAGGGCTGTGAATGAGTCCTGTCACTGTGATCAGGCTCCTCCTTCTAATCCACCAACTTAGTGTTGATGAAGACTCAACAGAGACATCACAGCCTTCTTTATACTTGCTGTAGCTCACAGTTACTCAACACTGCAGATATGAAGCCTCTGTTCATCTCAGTGCTGCTGGCTGCTCTGTGCCTTGGTATGAACACAGCTCTGTTTCTTTGATATCAATCCAACACTGACATGATTCTTTAACAGCACACTGATACTGTTTGTTGGTGTTTGACAGAATGCAGAACACAAAAAGACAACGTGCTGCAACCAGAAGGAGACGTGACTGCTGCTGAAGGAGAGACACTAACACTTGGCTGTCTATATAACAGCAGTATAAGTACTGGTAATTATCTCTATTGGTACAAACAGGATGGAAACAACAGCCCCAAGTTCATCCTGAATCGTTTTAAACTGGATGATGAGAACACAGCAGATGAGTTCAAGGAGAGATTTTCATCCACACTGGATTCAACCAAGAGATCAGTTCCTCTGAAGATCCAGAAGCTTCATGTGACAGACTCTGCTGTGTACTACTGTGCTCTGAGGCCCACAGTGACAGGAAACACCAAAACTCTGAACAAAAACCTTTGGAGCAAAGACAACAGAATACTCCACAACATCCACTAGAGGGAGTCATGCAGCAGTAAAACCAGTCTCTGTTCACTAGAGACCACTAGATTATATCTATAATAGTGTTGTTACACATGATTGTTCTGAAACCAGGCTCAGACCCAGTGTGTTTCCTCTTAGTGTTTTACTGGTGATACAAAGAACAGGGTGGAGGTGTGGATGTAATCAGACTACATCCATTTCTGTACTCATCCATCCTACAAGTAACAAATACATCAAGTAGTTTTTCAGCATCACTTTGAGACATGATGTTCCTTGTTTTGACATTGTTGAAGTTAAAGAAAGCAGTCCAGGGGCTTCATGTACAAAGGCTTGAGTGGATTTCCTTCTAAAACATGGCCCATGCTCAGGTCTAGAAGCACATTTCCTTTGTTCATCCCAATCAAGCCGTAATTGAGGCACATGTTGCACTGACTGTCAGACAGCGCTTCTTTAAATGTCCAGGATGGGAGGAAGTGAAGTCCCAATGATTTTCTCCATTGTCCTCACCACCCTCTGCAGGGACTTCCAGTCAGAGTCACTACAGGCTACTTGAAGTTTCCTAATAGTAGAACAGGAGGCCAAGCTAATGCTATCCAGAGAAACTGTCTGATTAGATAGTGAATCTCTGACGTGTTTAGACACAAACACAATGACATCTGTTTAGTTTACAAGTAGAAAGTTACAAGATTTCCAATCCTTTATGATCAGTTTCATCTGGATTCATAGATAAATATAGCTGGGTGTCATCTGCATAGCAAGAGATTAATGTAGTGTTTCCTCAGTTAATCACAGTAACATGTTGGAGTCTTAGTAAAATATTGTGATCAATGGATCAAATGCAGCTCTGAGATCAGCAGGTATCAGAGCATCAGTTGATATAAATCAGGACCGTTACCCCAAACACCTAATGAGGCAACAGGTGTCCAACACCGAGGTCCTGATTAACTTTGTCTCCTTCATGTTCAGATATACTCCACAAAAATACAGCCACATGTGTCCAACCTAAATCCTCTCACTGAGCAGGTATGAAGACGTGTCCACCAGAGGCGATTGCTCTAAGACTACAGGGGAGGCTCAGCCTCCCCTAAAATATCTCTGGCAATTTTGTCAAATACTACAAATTTACATTACTACTCAAACTAAAATGTGCTAGAACATGATCGACTTCATGGCTACTTCTTATAATAACACAATCATTAATAAGTTTTATCCGTTCGTCTCTCGTGATTTTTTTCTCATATTGCTGTAATGGTACGGTCCGTTTAAAAACCCACTGAGACTCGGCTTCAATGGACTTTCAATGGAGCTTCAGAATGGGCCGATCTCAGGACAAAAAAGCTGGACGTTTATTGGATAAACGCTCCAAAATCGTCACTTCCAGGGAGGCCGGGCGTCTCTGGGAGTCAATGGGCAGTGGGATGTACCTGGACGCCGAGCTTCTCTATGATGATTGGATGAACTGTTAACGTGGCTGGAACTCGTCGTGATTGACAGCGCTTTAAGACTATAGAGAGTGAGGAGTTGTCGTCATGCTACAGCTTCTCCAAATACCGCTGTTGCTGTTTTATGTAAGCTTGTCCCTGTAAGGTCCATTTTCTTTCCCCTTAACTTTCTCCATTGCTTTACTTTCTTACTTTTCTTGTATCTGTCCCGCCGAAATAATAAACGCGCAAAAATTAATGTTTCGTCGCTCCTCCGTTAAATTCTGAGGGCGTTGCCCCTGGCAACCGATAGCGTCTCCTATCATCGTGG
Organism: Planiliza haematocheilus; assembly: GCA_005024645.1. NCBI lineage: Eukaryota > Metazoa > Chordata > Actinopteri > Mugiliformes > Mugilidae > Planiliza > Planiliza haematocheilus. The sequence continues at coordinate 107,441 of SRSE01000505.1, forward strand.
CCGACCGGCTCAGACCCCGTCCAAATCAACCCAGATCGGCACGTGACAAGCTCGGATGAGTGGCGAAACGTCTTCTCGAAAAATCTACAAGTCCAGTTGCCTTTTTTGAAACTTTTTGGATTACCATGACCTGGATGACTGAGAACCTTCACAGACATAAATTTAATGATGTAATAATTGGCCAGTTTTACAAAACTGGGCTTCCCCTATTTGAAAGCCCAGCAGCCGCCACTGGTGTCCACCTCTACATACATGAATGGATGCTAACAGGTCAAGACTAAAGAAACTCTTCCACTGAAGATACACATGTGACCAACACAAAATGAAGCTCAGCCACAAACCAAAAGGATTACATCCAGGAAGTTACTACAACGACTAGAAGCAGAGTTACTGCCTTCCCCCAGCTAATAACATCCACAAGTGATCCACTTAGACTGGGCTGACTAGATGATGATGTACAGACACATTGAAGTCATTCACTACCACACTACCATACATCACATAGCTCATCCAGAAATACATCAACATGTTATGAACACAAACCCAAAACACACAAAAAAGGGTTTTCTCTGGCTCCACCCACTGATGATGAAGTCAACCAATCAGATTGTTTGTGTGTGCAGAAGTCAAAGCACATTCATGTTGATGTTGAGGAGAAGGGCTGTGCAGCAGAGAGGCTGGTTCATTCTGCTGCAGTGGAAGAACATTGTTCATCTGCTGTCTGACTAACCCGACCTCTGACCCTAAGCCAACAACTAAAGACATGTTGCTTTACCTCTTTTTACTTTTCTCTCATATCATAGGTGAGTGTTAGAACACAGATGAAAATCTCTTTCAATATTCATGATCCAGAAAATCAGAGCAGATCATTTCTGTCATCATTTTGTTACCTTGTAAAAACACCTTCTATGGTTCAAACAATGATGAGTGAAAATCATGTTTAATCTCCATCTGTGTGTCTGACTCTCTGGCTAGGTAACTCTTTAAAGCTGCTGATTGTTCTCCTTCAATCAATCATCTTTATTGATTCATCTCTTCCTCTGCATGTTCTGTTCTTCCCCAGAGTGTAAAGGAGAAGAAGTGATCCAGCCACAAGAAGATGTCATTGCAACTGAAGGAGACACTCTGACACTCAACTGTACTTTTGAAACCAGTTCTAATACTCCCACATTGTTCTGGTACAAACAAGAAGTGAATGGTTTTCCAAACTACATTTTGCGACGGAATACATTTGGAGGTGATGAAACTGCTCAAGATTTCCCTAAAGACAGATTTGATGCTGAGCTCAAAGACAAATCAGTTCCTCTGAAGATCCAGAAGCTTCATGTGTCAGACTCTGCTGTGTACTACTGTGCTCTGAGGCCCACAGTGACAGGAAACACCAAAACTCTGAACAAAAACCTTTGGAGCAAAGACAACAGAATACTCCACAACATCCACTAGAGGGAGTCACACTCTGTTAAACCACTGATTTCTGACTCATTGGACTGATGACAAAGACAACAGAGAAATGAAGCAGTTCACATCTGAGACAGAGCTGCTGTTGAAGCACAGAAGAATTTGATTGGTTGACTTGAAGTCAAGTGTAAGTGGCCCCGCCCACTCCACATCATCAGCTCATCCAATGACATTATTTCTTCCTCATTCTACTCTGGTGGAAGAACATTGTTGATGTGCTGTCTGTCTGGCTTTAATAACTCCAAAGACATGTTGCTTTACCTCTTTTTGCTTCTATCTCACATTATAGGTGAGTTTAAGAACAGGGATTCAACTTTTGTTCAAGCTGCTGCATTAACCACATATACAGACTGCAGTTCACAACTCTTCTTGTTTCTTTGCTCTGATAGAATGAAAATCATCTTTTCATCATCTTGTAAATTGAACTGACAGAGTTCTACACTTGATTTTCTTGTCAATGTCCACAGAGTAACACTGTACAGGAGACATTTTCCACTGTCTTCTCCTCTCAGCCTCATGGACAATGTTAGTCTAATGGCTTCATGTTCTCTACTTTTTCCAGGACTAACAGCTGGAGACACAATCTATCCTGATGAAGATGATGTCAGTAGAAGAGAAGGACAACGTGTCACACTCTCATGCTACTATGAGACAAGTGCAAGTGTTGCTGACCTTTACTGGTACAGACATGATTCTGACCTTCAGGCTCCTCAGTTTATTCTCCGGAAAAGAGGAAAAGGCGGCTCAGCTGAATACATTCCTGATAAACGCTATAAATCCCAAACATCAGCTTCATCAACTGAACTGACCATAACAGACCTAACCCTGGCAGACACAGCTCTCTACTACTGTGCTCTAGAAACACAGTGATACAAAGTGTAGAAGAGGCTGTACAAAAACCTGAACACAGATATGTGACTACTCTTCAAAGAGGAGGGAAGTGGTATTCAAACCACAGCTTCATATCAGATGGATTCTGATAATTCCTGTTTGATCAGAGTCACTGTGGTTCCAGCTGCTAATCAAACACTGTGGGAGGATTCATGGTGGTTTTATCTCTGTGTGTCAGTTATCCTCATGTGAACTCAACTCTTTTGTGTGTGTGCTGTTGTATTCATTACATTACTGGAGATAGACTAATAGTCACAATCCTTACAGGAATGAAACCAACCAACAATCAGGAAGATATAAGTTGCTGAATCAGTGAAAGTTGCCCCAATAGAAACTTGTCTAGAGGTGAATATTCTGCAGATTCCTGCTTCAATCTGATCAGACTGCAGAAAAAGGTCTACAAGAAGAAAACTAATCCATCAGAGAGACAGCAGGAACATTAGGAGTGGACTAATCAACAGTTTGGATCATTGTGAGAAAAAAGGAAACTCTGGAGAGCTCAGCAACATAAAAAGACCTGGACATCTATAGAAGACAACTGTGGTGGATGATCTCAGGATGCTCTCAACATCTACAGGTGGAGGTGCATTAGGAAAGCCTCCAACATTCTGTCTCCACCCTCTCCACTGCCTCTTCTACCGACTACAATCATGTAAAAGTCTCCTGAACATCCAGGTCAGAGCTCCCAGACTCAGAAAGCTTCCTCCCCCAGGCCATCACAACTCTGAACATGCTGCCTGTTCCAAAGACTCACTAACCCCCAAACACCAACACACAGAACACACTACCAGCAAGAACAAACCACTGCACCAGCAACTTTCAGCTAAGATGGACACTTGCACAATAGAATATTTACAGAGAGAATACAGAACGCTTTATTAATCCCCAAAGGGCAACTCAGTTTCTACAGTCCACCATCTAAACATACAACCATCCACACAACAACAGTGCACAGCAGGAGTAGCATGATAAGGCCTGGGTCCATGTACAATTACTAAGAAAAAACATCAGAATAAATAATGATAAAAAGAATACAAAGAACTACTTGTCCTGATAAAGAATAAAATGAGATAAAAATAAATCACAAAGATAAAAAGTCTAGCATCATCCCCTCCTTTATTCCTCTGATGAGCAAATTGAAGTGGGTTGAGTTTGCCCCGCCTCGACCAAGCTAAGAACCTCTAGGATTTTGTCCAGGTTTTTTACTACCAGAGAAGCAAGCGCCACACGTCTGCAATCTTGTAATTCTCTAGGTCTATTGATTTTGGGGATGGGAATAACAGTGGAAGATTTCCAGATTGTTGGCAGCTTGCAGTTGTCCACACATGGTTGGAAAAGATGGAAAAACCACCAGTGAGATGTTCAGCACAGTGGTGTAGTGTGTGGCCACAGATAAGATCAGGGCCTGAGGCCTTCCTCTTTTTCTTTTCTTAAATAGAACCTCAACTTGTTCTTGAGATATCTGAATGTCACCACATGGTGTCAAAGAGTTTCAACCTGGAGACACTGAGTGAAATCAGACCTTTGTGTTAAAGCATCAGGCAAACAGTCATCCTCAGCACTGTCAGCAATGATAAGTTGCTTGTGTTCCTTATCATGCTGATTAATTGCAGCCATAGATTTGATTCCTCACCATGCTGACCCAAGGTCTCCAGTTACACATTGTTTTTCTAGTTTTTTTGGCTTTGACTATTTCATTTCTTCTCTGGATACAGACTTTCTCTCCTGTGAGTCACCAGTAAAGAAGCTCCTTTTCTTCTTCTTGATAACTGTTTTTAGATGTTCGGTTACGCATGGTTTATTGGCTGGGATAACAGTGTCCCCACATCCATCAAACAAACATTGCCAGCAGTCAGTAGAGTCACAACAAGCCTGGACGGAGGACATGCTGTCCTCTGTCCAGAGCTTAACAGTTTTTGATTCACCCTCCAGACGTCTGAGACAAGGTTCATGTGCTGGAACAAGGAAGATGCTGTTGTGGTATGAAGCCCCCGACCCCGGCATGAGGAGAGACTTATATCCTTTCTTTACATCACCAGAACATAAGTCCAGTGTGGTGTTTCTTTGTGTGGTTGGGCAAGTCACATATTGTTCATATGTCCACAAGACCTTGTCCAAACGGACACGGTTCATATCCCCCATGTAAAACTGTGGAGCCTCACTGCAAATAGTATCCAGCTGGTGAGATAAATCACTTGTGTGGCTGCAGTAGCATTGGCCCGGGGATGACAGTACATGAGTGTGAAGAACAGCTGAGGGAACTCATGTGGTAAATAGAAGAGGCGTAAAGACAGAGTGAGTAACTCAATGTCAGGAGAACAGATCAGTTCCTGCACATGAATAGTTTGACAGTAGCTCTGATTCACATAGAAGCAGACGTCTCCTCTACAGCTCTTCCCTGTCATCTACCTGGAGCGGTCCAGTCTGATGGGACAGCCATCTTGTTGTCCAGGTGTCTCTCATTCAGCCATGTCTCAGTGATCCCCAGCAGACAGCACTCTTTAATCTCCTGTCTTCATTTTACCAGCCTCTCCAGCTCGTCAGTGACGTCTGTCATCAAGGTAGAACTCTTTCACTCTGCTCTTGATGCCTCCTAATCCAGCTGCTGCAAACCAACGTAACGACAAAACCAAGATGATCCCCCTTCTCTGTCCTCTGGTGTTATACACACATGTTCAGAAACCACAGCAGAACAATTTAAAGATGGTGAAGAACTATCTGTACAGTTTCTGTTTATAACATTTGAACTACAGGCATCTGTGGCACATTTAAAGAGCTCTGTAAAACCATCACACAACTACAAAGTCTACGACCCACAGCTAGATTCAGATTCAGGTTTATTTGTCCTGTGCATATTAACACAGGGTTAACAGTGAAATGAGATGTTGGACTGGAAGAAGCACATGAAGTAAGAGCACAGCAGTATTCAGAGGTACTAAAATGTACAGCATGAACATGATGAAGTTACAGTAAATAATGTTTACACACTATCAGGAACAATGGGTATATTCCTTTTGTCATTTCTGACAGAATATATTTAGTAGAAGTAGTTAAAGTAATGAAAGTACAGTGATTTAGTTTCATTAGTTGTAGAAGTAGTGACAATACAATGATACTGTTGAGGTGACAATAAACATGATTAGACTGTGAGGCCACAGAGACAGGAAAGCCACAGTGTGAACAAAAACACCAGCTGACACACTGACAAGCTGCTGGAAGCCTTTTTTCACACTGTTGAACTCAACTTTTTATCTCCACTAGAGGGCGACATTATCAAGTAGGCGGTGCTCTACTTCTGCACTGTGTTCAACCATTGTGTCAATAATAACTGCTGCTGTGAAGAGAACAATTGTCAGACTGAATGTTGAACATCAGCTAGTTTCTCCTGTTGATTTAAACCTTGTTGTACAGATGGAACATTGGCTGTGGATTATTCTTGCTGCTCTTTTCTTTGGTAAGATAGAAAGCTCAACATGTTTCCTCTTCAGACACTTGAAGACATTTAAAGCTGATTGTTCTCCTTCAATCAATCATCTTTATTGATTCATCTCTTCCTCTGCATGTTCTGTTCTTCCCCAGAGTGTAAAGGAGAAGAAGTGATCCAGCCACAAGAAGATGTCATTGCTGCTGAAGGAGACACTCTGACACTCAACTGTACTTTTGAGACAACTGACCAATTCCCATATTTGTTCTGGTACAAACAAGAAGTGAATGGTTTTCCAAAGTACATGCTGAAACGCTTTTCAAGCACAAAAGAAAATGCTAAGGATTTCCCTAAAGACAGATTTGATGCTGAGCTCAAAGACAAATCAGTTCCTCTGAAGATCCAGAAGCTTCATGTGTCAGACTCTGCTGTGTACTACTGTGCTCTGAGGCCCACAGTGACAGGAAACACCAAAACTCTGAACAAAAACCTTTGGAGCAAAGACAACAGAATACTCCACAACATCCACTAGAGGGAGTCACACTCTGCTATAAAACAGTGTTGTGTGATGACACAGTCTATAGAACATGTAGAGATGATCAACATTATATTTAGGTCTGTGTTTAAAGCTGCTGCTTTGAGAGAGGATTCTACTGAGGACTAACCGGTTCTATCAGCACATGTACTGAGAACATTATTCCCTCTAAACACTGCAGGACCTTTCCTAACAATAAACCCTGGACCAATCCTGGACCAGTGTTCACTCTGCTGCATTTGTCTCAGGTGATACTGAACTAAAAGACAAGATACGACCATCGTAGATCAATCAGACCAGAGACAGTACAGACTGAAGCTGGATTCACAACCATCAAGACAGAAGTCACACTGAACTCACCACTCTCTGAGTCATTGGGGCAGGTGGGCTTGGTTCTGAGGAGAACAAACCCAAAGAAGACACCTGGTCCAGATAAGACCCCTGGACATGTCCTCAGGGCATGTTCATCAGAGCTGGATGATGTGTCCACAGACATCTTTAATGTGTCCCTCACCCCGTCCTCAGTGCCTACCTGTTTTCAGTCCACCACCATTGTGTCCCTCCCAAAGAAACATCATGTAACCTGCCTGAATGATTAGCGTCCTGTTGATCCCACTCCAACTGTTATGATGTGCTTTGAGAGTCATGATGCACATAAAACAGACCATCCCTGCCACCGTGGATCAATTACAGTTTGTTCATTGATGGAACAGATCAACTGTCAACACCACCATCCATACTGACCTCACACACTCAGAGGGTAAGGACACATGTGTCAGAATGCTAATCACTGATCACAGTCATAGCATACAGACTTTATGAAAAGCTCCTGATCCCTGGACTGACTCCCTCCCTCTGTAACTGGGTGTAGAACGTCCTGACAAACCTCCATCAGTCAGAGTGAGAACCACCAGACATCAGGACTGGGATCATAGGGACCCCTCAGGGTCCTGTGCTCAGTCCACTGCTGTAGACCGTCTCCAGCCATGACTGAATGGACTCCCAGACCAACACCAGCATCATGAAGCTTCACTGGACTGATCTCTGTGAGAGAAGAGACAGGTCTGGTGGACTGGACCGATCTCTGGGAGAGAAGAGACAGGTCTGGTGGACTGGACCGATCTCTGGGAGAGAAGAGACAGGTCTGGTGGACTGGACCGATCTCTGTGAGAGAAGAGACAGGTCTGGTGGACTGGACCGATCTCTGGGAGAGAAGAGACAGGTCTGGTGGACTGGACCGATCTCTGGGAGAGAAGAGACAGGTCTGGTGGACTGGACCGATCTCTGGGAGAGAAGAGACAGGTCTGGTGGACTGGACCGATCTCTGGGAGAGAAGAGACAGGTCTGGTGGACTGGACCGATCTCTGGGAGAGAAGAGACAGGTCTGGTGGACTGGACCGATCTCTGGGAGAGAAGAGACAGGTCTGGTGGACTGGACCGATCTCTGGGAGAGAAGAGACAGGTCTGGTGGACTGGACCGATCTCTGGGAGAGAAGAGACAGGTCTGGTGGACTGGACTGATCTCTGGGAGAGAAGAGACAGGTCTGGTGGACTGGTTTCACAGGAAAATAATAAGAAAAGACCAAGGTTTCACACCTCTCAGCAGGTCCTGAGGACGTCCCAATAAAGACAAAACTGGCCTTCCTGAGAAGGTTGAGGACATTTGGTCAGTCAAACACAATCCTTAGCAACTTCTACAGAAGACCAGTTCAAAGCATCATCACCTCCTCAATCACAGTGTTGGTTTAGAAACTCAGGACAGAAAAGATCTGCAATGCTTGATAAAAACTGTCCCATCACTACAGGACCTCTACAGGACATATACAGGACATATACAGGACATATAGAGGACCTCTACAGGACATATACAGGACATATACAGGACATATAGAGGACCTCTACAGGACATATACAGGACATCTACAGGACCTGTACAGGACCTCTACAGGACCTCTGCAGGACCTCTACAGGACCAGGGTTATCAGGACCCCCCTACATCACAGCCTCTTCAAACAGTTTGTACCCTCAGAACATCAGACTCCTGAACAGTTCATCCATCACTCCCACAGACTGGATCTGTTTGTTATCTTTTAAATGATCTGATTTCTCCTGCACCTTGTTTGAGTCTATTGGTTTATGTTTCATGTCATTTCATTGTTTTTAATAAAGTAGAATCGTGAAGAATTCACTGAGTCTTTATTGTGCATATGACAAGAAACATGTTGAATCTAGAAATAAAAGTGATGATCAGAGAGTGTTTGATTCATCATTGATTTAGAGACCAGGACTGTCTCATCTTCAGTCCTGTGTTTGAGATGAGCCTCATACTGAAGGTTTATCCTGTCATCTTCAGCATCACTAACATCCTCTGTAAATAAAAAGTCATGTATGAACAAGAAGTTCTAGTTTAGAAACTAAAGAATCATTTATCAGTCTCAACACTGATAGTCTGGTTTGTCTTGGGGCTACAGGTCATTCTTGTGTTTGCATTGGATTCTTCATGAATCTCCTACTCAGACATCAAGTTCTTAAATGATTCAGGTCATGGTGTCAAGCTGAGAAGACAGTGATCTGAGTCTGAGTCTTGATCACACTGATCATTTCTGTCAGTCAGTGCTGGTCAGTGATGTCTGTTTAGAAAGCCTCATCTAAAAGCTGTGCAGGGTCATCCAGTCCAACTCTGCACCTCATGGAGAAAAGAAGAGCTCGACTCCAACTGTTAGATCTCAGAGATTTCCTCCTCACATTGAAGTGTTAAAGGATCTCAGTGTGGAAGCTTCAACCTTCTCCAGCTGAGACCTGAAGGTTCAGTGATGTAGACTTCTGCCATGAACAGACTGAACTGCTGTCATTGCTTTGTCCAGGACTGGACCCATGTCAATAGTTGGAACATATTTGATGGATGGTTCTACAGAGTGTCTCTGATTCACTGCTTCTCCATCAAGAGGACAAGTCATGAAAGGAGACAAACCATAAGGAACACATTTTAAACTGTTCACAGCTTCATCCTGAACTCATGATCAACAACTGACTTTTCTACTTTCACTTATTCCTCCAGTCATGTGTCTACACTGAGATGACTGCAGCATGACTGTCATTTGTAAAGCTTCCATCAGCCTGAATGAAACAGACCACAGCAAGAGGAGGAGCTACACAACTGAATATGAAAGGCTTGACTTTGGAACTGAAGAGCTGCTGTGTTCTCTCTATTGTTCATTCAGTACAAGTGAAAATAATGTTCCTGCTTTTCATTTGGATGATGATCGTCTCCTTTCAAACTGGTAAGTCATCAAAAGATGGAGCCAGATGGAAAAGGAGATGATAGACATGAAAAACATTCTGATGTTTGAATTGATTGACTTTAAACCACTAAACTAAGTTTAAAGAGAACCAATTAAAATCCAAATGTCTCTGTTGTTTTCAGGATCCTCTGAGGATGTACTGACACCATTTAAAGATGTAGTGATGGGTTTGAAAGGAGACACTGTGACTCTCTCCTGCAACTATTCAGTCACTGTTCAGACCCTCTACTGGTACCAACAGAAGTCCAGTTCATCTCCACAGTTTCTCATCGCAGATTATTCAGACAAAAAAGAAAGGTTGTCTTTGAAACATGACAAACCAAGAAAGGAGTTTCATCTGGAGATCTCCTCTGCTGCAGTGACAGACTCTGCTGTGTACTACTGTGCTCTGAGGCCCACAGTGACAGGAAACACCAAAACTCTGAACAAAAACCTTTGGAGCAAAGACAACAGAATACTCCACAACATCCACTAGAGGGAGTCACACTCTGTTAAACCACTGATTTCTGACTCATTGGACTGATGACAAAGACAACAGAGAAATGAAGCAGTTCACATCTGAGACAGAGCTGCTGTTGAAGCACAGAAGAATTTGATTGGTTGACTTGAAGTCAAGTGTAAGTGGCCCCGCCCACTCCACATCATCAGCTCATCCAATGACATTATTTCTTCCTCATTCTACTCTGGTGGAAGAACATTGTTGATGTGCTGTCTGTCTGGCTTTAATAACTCCAAAGACATGTTGCTTTACCTCTTTTTGCTTCTATCTCACATTATAGGTGAGTTTAAGAACAGGGATTCAACTTTTGTTCAAGCTGCTGCATTAACCACATATACAGACTGCAGTTCACAACTCTTCTTGTTTCTTTGCTCTGATAGAATGAAAATCATCTTTTCATCATCTTGTAAATTGAACTGACAGAGTTCTACACTTGATTTTCTTGTCAATGTCCACAGAGTAACACTGTACAGGAGACATTTTCCACTGTCTTCTCCTCTCAGCCTCATGGACAATGTTAGTCTAATGGCTTCATGTTCTCTACTTTTTCCAGGACTAACAGCTGGAGACACAATCTCTCCTGATCAAGATGAAGTCAGTGAAAGAGAAGGACAACGTGTCACACTCTCATGCAACTATGAGACCAGTCACAGTCACCCTGTACTTTACTGGTACAGACATCATTCTGACCTTCAGGCTCCTCAGTTTATTCTCAAGAAAGGAGCTAAATCTAGTAGTGTTAAATACATTCCTGATAAACGCTATGAATCCCAAACAACAGCTTCATCAACTGAACTGACCATAACAGACCTAACCCTGGCAGACACAGCTCTCTACTACTGTGCTCTAGAAACACAGTGATACAAAGTGTAGAAGAGGCTGTACAAAAACCTGAACACAGATATGTGACTACTCTTCAAAGAGGAGGGAAGTGGTATTCAAACCACAGCTTCATATCAGATGGATTCTGATAATTCCTGTTTGATCAGAGTCACTGTGGTTCCAGCTGCTAATCAAACACTGTGGGAGGATTCATGGTGGTTTTATCTCTGTGTGTCAGTTATCCTCATGTGAACTCAACCCTTTTGTGTGTGTGCTGTTGTGTTCATTACATTACTGGAGATAGACTAATAGTCACAATCCTTACAGGAATGAAATCAACCAACAATCAGGAAGATATAAGTTGCTGAATCAGTGAAAGTTGCCCCAATAGAAACTTGTCTAGAGGTGAATATTCTGCAGATTCCTGCTTCAATCTGATCAGACTGCAGAAAAAGGTCTACAAGAAGAAAACTAATCCATCAGAGAGACAGCAGGAACATTAGGAGTGGACTAATCAACAGTTTGGATCATTGTGAGAAAAAAGGAAACTCTGGAGAGCTCAGCAACATAAAAAGACCTGGACGTCTATAGAAGACAACTGTGGTGGATGATCTCAGGATCCTTTCCATGGTAAAGAAAATCCTTCAGAACATCCAGACAAGTGAAGAGCACTCTATGAGAGGAAGGCATATCATTATCCAAGTCTACTGTAAAGACAAGACTTCAAGAGAGCAAATACAGAGGGTTCACCACAAGGTGGAAACCATTCAGAAACCTCAATAGAAAGACCAGGTTAGACTTTGGAGAAGACTTGTCAGGTGGTCTGATAGATTCAGCTCCCTGTAAAGAATTACAAGAACAATTTGAATAATTTTAGTCATATTAAGTAAATAAACTTAATTCTCAAAGTAATCTTCATGCTAAACAAGTCGGCAATAAACCAAATCAATACAAAATACAAATTAAACACAAAATTAGCTGTTCAACAAAATCTAAAAGAACCAAATATAAATGTACCACCACACTGATGGTTGTCTGGAGGCTAAGCACTACAGCTAGCATGGTTAGCTGTGCACCTTAAGAAAGTTGGTCTGGGTCATCAAAACAGACATTCATTCATTCATTCATCTTCTATACCCGTTTTAGTCCTGTTAGGGGTCACGGGGGTCTGCTGGAGCCTATCCCAGCTGTCATTGGGCGAGAGGCAGGGGTAGACAGACAACCATTCACATACACACCTACGGCAAATTTAGAATCACCAATTAACCTAATGAGAACATCTTATGGTGGGAGGAAGCCAGAGTACCCAGAGAGAACCCACGCAGACACAGGGAGAACATGCAAACTCACAAAACAGACAACTCGGCTCAAAATGTCTCTAAATATAAGAGTTCCTAAAGTGAAGAACATCCAAGTGGAAAAGCTGTTAAAAGGCTCAGAGAACCACAGGCAACCAGGCCCCAGAGGCAACCAGGCCCCAGAGGCAACCAGGCCCCACAGGCAACCAGGCCCCACAGGCAACCAGGCCCCAGAGGCAACCAGGCCCCAGAGGCAACCAGGCCCCACAGGCAACCAGGCCCCACAGGCAACCAGGCCCCAGAGGCAACCAGGCCCCAGAGGCAACCAGGCCCCAGAGGCAACCAGGCCCCAGAGGCAACCAGGCCCCACAGGCAACGAGGCCCCACAGGCAACCAGGCCCCACAGGCAACCAGGCCCCAGAGGCAACCAGGCCCCACAGGCAACGAGGCCCCACAGGCAACCAGGCCCCACAGGCAACCAGGCCCAGAGGCAACCAGGCCCCAGAGGCAACCAGGCCCCACAGGCAACCAGGCCCCACAGGCACGAGGCCCCACAGGCAACCAGGCCCACAGGCAACCAGGCCCCAGAGGCAACCAGGCCCCAGAGGCAACCAGGCCCACAGGCAACCAGGCCCCACAGGCAACCAGGTCCCAGAGGCAACCAGGCCCCAGAGGCACCAGCCCAGAGGCAACCAGGCCCAGAGGCACCAGGCCCCACAGGCAACGATGCCCCACAGGCAACCAAGCCTCACAGGCAACCAGGCCCCACAGGCAACCAAGCCTCACAGGCAACCAGGCCCCAGAGGCAACCAGGCTCCAGAGGCAACCAGGCCCCACAGGCAACCAGCCCCACAGGCAACCAGGCCCCACAGGCAACCAGGCCCCAGAGGCAACCAGGCCCAGAGGCAACCAGGCCCCACAGGCAACCAGGCCCCACAGGCAACCAGGCCCCACAGGCAACCAGGTCCCAGAGGCAACCAGGCCCAGAGGCAACCAGGCCCCAGAGGCAACCAGGCCCCAGAGCAACCAGGCCCACAGGCAACGAGGCCCCACAGGCAACCAAGCCTCACAGGCAACCAGGCCCCACAGGCAACCAAGCTCACAGGCAACCAGGCCCCACAGGCAACCAGGCCCCACAGGCAACCAGGCCCCACAGGCAACCAGGCCCCAGAGGCAGACCAGGTAAAAGACGGACAGAGAAGACAAAGCAAAAAGGCCAAACCAAAAACGAGGTATTTACAATGATCCAAACTTATCAATCCCCTGCAAAGCAGCAACATGAGGAAATGTGTCAGTCACACAGTGTAGTTTCCAGCATGACTAGTAGACTCCAACAACTCCTGTGGTCCATATTAAAACATAAATGATCATCTTACATAAAGGACATTACATACTGATAGGCAGTATCTGGACTCAGGAGAGGGGACGCATGCAGGAAGTAGGACAGTCACCAGTAGTGACCTGTGATCAATGAAGTTAACCAGGACTGGACGTGCATAGAAAACCTACAAGAACACTATGGTAACTAAAAACACAGGACACAGAAGTCAGTGGAGGACAAATGTCTCATACCTGCAACTAGTGATGGGCAATCGAGGTCAATGACACAGTGCTCTATTAGGACATCTAGTGGACAATAAAATGTAGTGCAATGGAGACGTGTCTTACTGGTTCATGCTTGAGTGGGACTTGATTTGCCATGTACATTCCTATTCAACTACATTACATGGATATGTGGTTTAAAGTGTATTATAAGAAAATTATAAACATATAACAATAAAATAAATAATAATGAACAAATGGGAATCAAACCCTTGTTTCACTAACAAAAGGCCAGTGATTTCACAGTGTACCACTAACCTCATCAGTGATGCACCGTTGTCTTTGGACCATTTTGATTACGTCACTACTACACTCTATGAACCTTTGATCATTTACACTAATGTTTATGTTTCAGCGCTTACATCAACTATGTTCATTTGATCTTGGTATCATGGTTTAGTGTTAGAGAATATTTGTACTGAATGCAACAGTGTCAAACCAAATCTCTCTTGACTCATTTCTCTTGAGTCATTATTTGCTTTGAAGACTCATCTCATCTCTCCTGAAGAGCCAACACAACCAAACCAGTAACAGGGTTTCTGAATGAAGCAGTGAAATGGTTCATACGTCACCAAACACGTGATTTGTCCAAACCAAAACTATACACGCACTTCTGACTATATGTCTATATCTTATCTGTATCGTTCTCTCTCTGTCTTATCTATATTTGACGCTATTTAGTACTATCTATGTAACTATGTCTATCTATCAGTATAGTGTTGTCTAACTATGTAACTAATGTATCTATTTCTCTCTGAATCTTACGATCTGTCTCCATAAAATAAGCAACTAACTCCAACTACATCAACCAACCAACCTACTCTGCAAAGAAACATTCAAATGAGCACCATTAAATAGGGATAGGATATCCTGGATATCCCTGAACACACCTGATCCCACCAGGTGATTCACATGGCAAACCCAACCCCTGGGGTGATTTGATTGCAACACTCATGGAGGTCAGGACACCTGGAGCAAGAGATGTATGTACTCAAAGTCAGGAAGAGCTCAGCAATCAACTTCCTGTTTTATACTGACTCTGCAGCTAATTGGCTGGCAACTGACCAATCAGAAGCACATCAACAGACCTGAATAGACAGATGGAGACATCCTGTCTGCTACATCTGGCTCCACCCACTGATGATGTAGTCAACCAATCAGATTGTTTGCGTCTGCAGAAGTCAAAGCACATTCATGCTGATGTTGAGGTGAAGGGCTGTGCAGCAGAGAGCCTCTTTACTGTCTCCATTCTCCTACAAAGCCATGTTGCTTCACCTGCTCCTGTGTATTTTGATTCACTTTATAGGTGAGTGTTTGATCAGAGATGGAAGTCTTATTTCACCTACTGAGCTGACAAGATATTTGGTCATTTCATAGCTACAGCTTTATCTGATTAAGAAGCAGAGAAGAGAAGGAAACAATGAATAACCTCCACTGAGTCTCTTGATGATTGAATCTCTCCCAGACTAACTGACATGAACAACTCTTTTTTTCAGCCCTGGGCTCAATGAACAGCATCAACCAGGAAAGCAGTGAAGAAGTTGTTGGAGAGGAAGAAGCATCAATCTGACCTGTAAATATGAGGGTACTATCTACAATATCCAGTGGTACCGACAATACCAGAGATCCA
>SRSE01000506.1:0-33919 GCA_005024645.1 Planiliza haematocheilus
TGACTTTAAAGTTAAAACAAATAACAACAGTGCAGAAACAGGAAGTGACGCAATTACACTTACTCACGTGACGATGGCGTTGTTCTCATGACGTATGTTCTCTGAAATAACTGACGTCATAAATATCATGTGAGAGTGTTTCCATCTGGTTCCTAAATGTGGATCATGTCTCCAAGTCACCAAGCAGCTGTTGATGGTTCTGATCCAGTGGTAGGTAGAGATCCATCAGAGCTGTGAACGTTGCTCTCCATTAAACCCTGGTTGGTTGATTGTTTGGTTGGTTGATGGTTGATTGTTGTTGGTTGTTTGGTTGATTGGTTGGTTGGTTGGTTGGTTGATTGGTTGTTTGGTTGTTGGTTGGTTGGTTGGTGTTGGTTGGTTGATTGGTTGGTTGATTGGTTGGTTGGTGTGTTGTTGGTTGGTTGTTGATTGTTGATTGGTTGGTTGGTTGGTTGGTTGATTGTTTGGTTGTTTGGTTGATTGGATGGTTGATTGGTTGTTGGTTGTTGGTTGGTTGGTTGTTGGTGGTTGGTTGGTTGTTGGTTGGTTGTTGGTTGGTTGGTTGGTTGTTGGTTGTTGGTTGGTTGGTTGGTTGGTTGGTTGGTTGGTTGGTTGGTTGTTGGTTGGTTGGTTGGTTGGTTGGTTGGTTGTTGGTTGGTGGTTGTTGGTTGGTTGGTGTTGGTTGGTTGGTTGGTTGGTTGGTTGGTGGTTGGTTGGTTGGTTGGTTGGTTGGTTGGTTGATTGGTTGGTTGGTTGGTTGGTTGGTTGGTTGGTTGGTTGGTTGGTGGTTGGTTGGTTGGTTGGTTGGTGGTTGGTTGGTTGTTTGGTTGATTGGTTGATTGGTTGGTTGATTGGTTGATTGGTTGGTTGGTTGATTGGTTGGTTGTTTGGTTGATTGGTTGATTGGTTGGTTGGTTGGTTGGTTGATTGGTTGATTGGTTGGTTGTTTACAGACACACACACACACTGAGATCAGGTCTCATGAGCTAGCTGGGGACGCATGTGTGAATCTACGATCCAGTGGTTAAATGGTTAAATACACATCAGGTTATTAAACACGTTTAGGTAATAAAACCTCATTAAACATTTTAATCGAGGATTAAATCTGGTTTGAGGTAACATAACATGTTTTGAGCCGTCTGTGTTTTATAATTCGACTTTGAATCTTTTTCTTCATAAAAGAATAAAAACAAGCTTAAAAACCACAAAGATCAGTTTAATGAGTCTGAGTCGATCAGTTTATCACGACACCCTGAACACCAGCACAGTCCCACCACAGGCACAAACACTTTATATGAATCCACTGAAAACACTGCGTCCATCAACGACTTCATAATAAAGAAAACAAAGCTTTTTAATTAACAGTTTGTGCAGATACAGGTTTAAATGAACCCGCCGTGTTTCCACTAACGCTGAGTCTCTATGAGTCGTGGTAACGTCACAGTCTGCAGCTTTTAGACATAAAATGACTCGTTCCTGGTTGAACCAGTGTTTACTGACGCTATGGAGACATGACACGTCTGGTGACGGCTGAGTTTCATGAACCTGCAGGAATCAGACTCAGAGTCACTGTCCTCGTCAGAAAATAGAAAACAACTCAACAATGCACAAGAGCAGACGATAAAGTTAGCATCTTAGCAGGGGTTAGCATCACAGCCTGAAGGTTGTGGGTTCTAAGGTGCTGTCTGGTTCTGTGGAGTCCCTCAGGGCTCTGTTCTAGGGTCAGTCCTGTTCCTTTGTTTCTCTGTTGTGCAGATAATAATTAAGTTTAACTGCCACTGAAACAGAAAGATGCTAACTCATTAAAACTGTTTGTAATCTATGTCATATCATATCTGGGCCAGGCCAATCAGGTTGTGTGGGCGGGGCCTAATGTGGTGATTACAACAGTAGTTATAGACGTCATCTGATTGGTTGGAGGACTATCTTTCTTTTTTTTTGGTGGAAACTCCTCATAATGACGTCCAGGCTACGCTAGGCTAACTATTATCTAAAGTTTATTAAAGCATTAAACTTGTTCTTCCAACTGTGTGTTTTAAATCAGTATTTTTTTTTACGTATTTTAATAAATAATAAATAGAATTAACTGAATCTCTTCACCTGTGTTGCAGAGTGTTAGCATGAGGTTAGCATAACGTTAGCTTGACCCATAGAGAAACAACAGACAAAGTGAAACACATCAAATAGAGACGTTAGTAAACCTGTACGATCAAAGATATAAAAAGATGTTCATGTCTGACGATAATAAACTTGACAGATCGTCCACTAAACGGACGGTGATGTGCAGACGTATGACGTTGTGTGCTGTGTTTCCTGGACACACCTCAGTCCTGGACTAAAGCAGCGTTTCCATCTACAGTGCAGAACCTAGGCTCCGGTTCTGAGTGCGTCTACTGAGTCCAGAGCAGGACCTGGACCTGGACCTAGACCTGGACCTGGACCTGGACCTGGACCTGGACCTAGACCTGGACCTGGACCTAGACCTAGACCTGGACCTAGACCTAGACCTGGACCTAGACCTGGACCTGGACCTGCTGTGACGTACAAAATTATCACAAAACCAATAAGACACAAACTATCACTGCAGAAATACGGTTCATATTTTACAGCTGGTTTCCCTCCTGATCCTCTCTGACGGCTGATGATGATGATGATGATGAAGGTTACTGGATGCCCCTGAATAAACACATGGCGAACACCATGGCAAAGAGCTGCAGAGAGAAGCAGACACAAAATATGAAACGTCAAAAATCTGTTTCTTCATTTCCACAGAGGAGCTCATTGACAGTTTGGCCTGAACCCCTCTGATAAAAACAAACGATGAGACACCTGTACGTACTTCGATGGTGAGCACCACGATGGCCAGAGCTCCTGCCGTGTAGATGTAGGTCTGGAAGTGATCTACGATGGCGGAGTAACAGCCCTGCAGCAGCAGCAGATCCATGACGTTCATCAACAGACGAGAGACATGAGATGAAGTTTATTTCTGCGTTTGCTGAGTTTATTCTGTTAGAACTGGTTTAAACGTCGTTAAACGTGTCTCAGGACGTTTTCTGTCACTGGACTGTGACGTTCTTTCAGGTGAATAATGACCTGGTTGTGTCGGAAGGCCACGCTGCCGCTCACGCACTGATCCACCCTGACGTCTCCGAGGTAACCGTTCCTCTGGCAACAGGCCTCAGGAACCATCTTGTTGGGACTCAGGAGTCTGAAGAGACTCTCGTCAAAGTCCTCTGGACCGCTCACGCCACAGCAGTCGAACTGGACGGGGAGAGACAGCAGAGGGACGGATGGACGGACAGAGGGACGGAGGGTTAGAGGTTATCAGTGTTTACAGCAGGAGGACAGCAGGAGGACAGCAGGAGGACAGCAGAGCGGGTGACTCACGGTGGTCATGATGGCGTTCCAGGTGGAGGTGAAGACGTCGGTGCTGTTGTGACCCTGGTAGTGGTGTTTGAGCTCCCTGGTGAAGTACTCTCTGGTTAACTGTCACAAACAAACACCAGCCAGGTCACAGTTAGCTGCTGCTGTCATCAAACATTCATTCAGAAATAAAACCAGAGCAGGCTCAGAAACAAGAAGAAAACAGATTTAAATCATCCTAAAATCTGAATGAAACTGGGTCAGAAACCAGTTTAAAACCAAACAAACAAACATGCTGCTGCTAACAGCAACTAATCTCATCAAATATTCATCTTCTTCTTTCACACTTTCACTCCATCAGGACGTCTCAGTAGTCAGGGGTCTTTTAAGACCAGATTAAAATCAGTCTGAACCTAAAACCAGGTCCTGAAACATTTCTTCTTTTAGTCTTCTTTAGTTCCTTTGTGATGTAATGAGCTCAGCCTGGTTATAAACCATCGTATGAACTGATCCAGAGTCGGTTCTCACGTGTTCTCTGAAGAGGAAAGCCAAGATGGCCGCTGAGAGCTCCGCCAGGAAGATGAAGAGGATGAGCATGAAGAACTGAAACAGAGCAAACAACGTAGGAGACAGCTATGAGACAGCTATGAGACACAGAGAGGCTGGGGACAGTCATAGGACCAGCTGTCATCCTTATTATTCTCCTGTAGGAGGCGCTGTTGTATCGTTTCATTCTGGTCTTATATAACACAAGCTGAAGTCTGTTAATAAATAATGAGACGTGTCTTTTACAGCTCTACACTAAACATGTTTATCTTTAACACAACAACACAAAGTCAGTCACATCTGGTTAATAGTGATAAAGCTGCTGTAAACACCCTGATCCTCGTCATCTGCTCCCTGGTGACTTTCTAGGTTTCTGTTCATTTTATAAAGTTTATGGTAAAAATCTGATTTAAGCTGAAACTGATAATTAAATGAGGATATTAACTTTACTGGAGCAGCCTCTCTTTACTATAAAGTTATGGATCAAACATGACGCCACTCTGTAGTACCACCATTAGACCACTAGACGGAGACAAATACACTGAGACACAGGGCTCAGATTCTATCAGTCCAGTCACCATGTGGTTCATAGCTGATGTAGAATCATTGATAGATTCTAAAGGACAGAAGATAATAAAACTATATAAATAACTTTTATTGTCAGGATTTGATGAAATACTGAGAGAGAAGAAGAAGAAATGTTTATCTGCATGTTTTCTCTGTTAGCTGAGGCTAGCTGTTAGCTGAGGCTAGCTGTAGCTTTAGCTCCAGCTACGTGATGCTTGGTATCAATAGAAAGAGAAGCTCCTCTAGTTTCTAATGACAGTGAACATGACAGAGTGGAGCAGAGAGGATTGTGGGTAATGATGAGTTCCATGTCATCTGTTGTGTGATCTACTGACTGACCTTTCCTTCTCATCCTGATGCTCAGTTTGAGCTTCGTCTTCACCACGTCTACATGTCCACATACACTGATCTGCTGCCTTGTGATTGGCTGGTTAGATACCAGCATTAATTAGTTGGTCCGTGTGTGTGTTAACATGTTGAAGCATGTAACTGATGCACATTTCTCCTCACGTCATCTCAAACTGATTAACCCAGGAATGGTTGCAGCGTGTAGATTGTGTTTCTGTTCATACGGCTGATTCAGCGTGTGATAGAGATGTGACTGGAGCAGACTCACAAAGAGCAGGAGGCATTTATTCTCCCGGATGGCTCCGCAGCAGCCCAGGAAGCCCAGCAGGAACAGCATGCCTCCCATAGCCAGGATGACGTACACCCCCGTGAACAGCAGGGGGTTGACCGCCACAATCTCCCTGAAGCCCATCGGGTCCACCAGCACCCAGACGCCAACACCCAGCAGGAAGGAGCCACCGAGCTGGGACAGAGACGGCAGGGACATTAGATGTCTCCTGGACATCATCACATTCTACCACTGAGCTCATTATACAGGAGAAGACTGAGATTTCCTCCATGTTGTTCACACATGGAACTCCCCAGGAGAACCAGTCACCAAGGCATGCTATGTAGCAATGCTAAGCTAACTGTCACTACTACATAGCTGCTCTCTGTTTATTATTGGTAGTATCACTATTATACCACTAGGTGGAGATAAAGGACATGAAACCAAGGTACAGGGCTCAGATTCTATCAGTCCAGTCACCATGTGGTTCATAGCTGATGTAGAATCATGTAGTTAGACTCTAAAGGACATAAAAGCATCAGTTAAATGTGTTGTCAGTTGTTTTATGGATTTAATGAAATATTGAGATAGAAGAATAAATTATGAGTCGTAATCTGACTGGTGCTCAACCACCCCCATGTAGAACCAGAAAGGTGGTGATTCACCTGGATGATCATAGCGGAGGATGGAGAATGTGGTGCTGTTAAGTGTTTCTATTATTTAGCCTAGCCCACTGACTGCTATGTCAAAACATTAGGAACACGAGTCAGTTCAGTAGCTCTACAGAATGACAAAGTAACTTGAGACCTTCATGGAGATTTACAGCGGGGCTGGCTTCACTGCTGTACCTAATGAAAAGGCCGATCAGTGTGTGATGATGTGAAAAGGGTCAAAACTCACAAAGATGAAGAAGTTGAAGATGAACATGAGGTACTTCATACAGCTCAGGCAGTCGCCCTCCATGGCTGAACCCACGCCGCGACCCTGAAACACAACCACATCATGAACAGCATGAACTCAACAAACCGTTACCGTTAACGTTATTAAAGAAATAAATAAAACACGTCCTTTTAGAGACAGATACGCTCAGTGTTTGAATAATAAAAATGTAGTCGTTTAACAGAAAACTCAGAACCATCAACAGCTGCTTGGTGACTTGGAGACATGATCCACATTTAGGAACCAGATGGAAAATGTTATGTCTGGATGGTGATGCTAACTGAGATGCTAATGTTGACGCTAACAGCAGGGATGGGCGATAATTTCTGGTATTTATCACGATAACGATAAATAAACACCAGTTCATTCTAATCTTTTTGACTCTAATGCATCAAGTTTTCTCTGAGTTGTTGTTTTGTTCCCGGACTCTTTGGATGAAGTCGACGCTGCTTCTGCATCTTTGCTCATTTTCTGTCTTTCTTCATCTTCTGGTTTGTGCTTGTGTTTGAGGTGGTGGAACAAATTAGTGCTGTTACTGTCCTTTTTATTCACTATTTGTTTGCAAACCTTACATGTTGTAATTTGCTGCTCTGCGTCAGACTTTTTAACCCCTTCATGTCTAGTGTCGCTAATTCACGACGCACTGTTTCCGTTCAGACTGCAGCTGAAATAACGCATGTAATACTCCAATGTGGGTTTGTGCACATTCAAAAAAATCCTAGGAACCTTTAGCAAGCACTAGTTTCTGGTAGGACCGTCCGGAGTGGTAACAAAAATACAAATATTTAATTTCTTTATATAATTGAAGAATCAATTGAGGCGTTAAGGGGTTAAAACCAAACCAGATAATGGAGGTGGAGCCTCGTTTAGGAGAATGTTTTTGACGATATATATCGTAAACTGTATAGAAAATGTTTTTCTAAGAAGATCTGCAACCAAACCGACATAACATGAAAAGAACAGATTAAAGTATTAAGATGTAAGTGAGTGGTTTGGATAAAGTTTATTCCAGCTGCGTAGACTTTGCTGAGGATGGGTCCAGGTTCCTACAGAGACTGGATCAGACTAGATGAGGTTTACATCCTGTTATTGTTGCCGTGTCTTGAATTTTGAGAGCGCAGCAAACACAAAGACACGGTGCCGTTCAGCAGCTGTGGCTCGTGTCAAAAATAGGTCTGGGGGCAGCTGGGTAATTTCACGCAGGCCGACAGAGAATGGGCAGAAATAATTCACCCTCAGTCTGCAGAGAATCACTCTGCTCTGAGTCACACAGGTATGAAGGTTTAGGATGACACTTATTTAGGTGACCTGCAACAGAACCTGGTCCTGAGTCCTGGTCTCAGAAACCAGTCCAACCCAGTCTAAAACCAGCCAAGACCTGGTCCAACAACAGAGTCCTGTTTCCTGGTCTGGACTCTCTCTGTTGGGAACTGATTGTGCTCCAGCTAAGACCTGCTGGGCCAATCAGATCATGTGTGGGCGGGGCTTAATGGTGATGGCAGTAGTCACAGATGTCATCAGAGAGACGTGG
This sequence comes from Planiliza haematocheilus, assembly GCA_005024645.1. NCBI lineage: Eukaryota > Metazoa > Chordata > Actinopteri > Mugiliformes > Mugilidae > Planiliza > Planiliza haematocheilus. The sequence continues at coordinate 7,563 of SRSE01000506.1, forward strand.
AGTTAAACTAGTTTCTAACTGAACGTAAATGGTCCTGATGGTGTAAAGAGTCCAGACCTGTCTCCAGGGACCACATTGATCAGTGGATGATGAATCCAGGTCATGTGACTGTGACCATCAGGCCCATGGTTGGTACATTTTAAACGGTTGATCTGAGGTGACTGTGACGTAAGGACACGTGCTGACTGCGCTGACAAGGACAAAGCCTAAAATAGAACAAAAAAATTTACTTTAATTATTTAACGTGGCTAAAATAATAGAGGAGGGAAAACTGGCCGACGTGTGGAGGCTCAGTCAGAGCTGGGTTTGATGCTCCAGACTGAGACGGATGCTGACATGAGGAGTCAGATGAGATGAGATATAAAACAATAAGATATAAACGGACAGGATACGATCAAATATGACATGAAACGATAAGAGCTCAGGTAAATAACTACACATTAGTGACAGAGGTTAATGATGTATTAGAATAACTGAGGAAGGAACAAAGAACAAATACTGTATGAGATGTAGTTTAATGAGCAATAATAATAATAATAATAATAATAATAATAATAGTAATAATAATAATAATGATGATGATGGTGGTGATGGTGGTGGTGGAAAATAATGACAGCATGAGGCTGTAATGAGCGCTGAGGACTGAACAGTCAAGCTCGCCATCTGCCACGGCCAAACGCCATAACACTCTGATGTGTGGGCTTCACCACATGTCCTGAATGTCTCATCACCAGATGAATCCACTGAACAAACAAACAAGATCCTCCTGAAAACAGCCAACGAGGAAAAATGATTTAGGACAGAGGAGGGAAGGAAGGAGGGGAAGGAGGGAAGGAAGGAAGGAAGGAAGGAAGGAGGGAGGGGAAGGAAGGAGGGAAGGAAGGAAGGAAGGAGGGAAGGAAGGAAGGAAGGAAGGAAGGAAGGAAGGAAGGAAGGAAGGAGGAAGGAAGGAAGGAAGGAGGGAAGGAAGGAAGGAGGGAGGAAGGAAGGAGGAAGGAAGGAAGGAAGGAGGGAAGAAAGAAAGAATGGGGGAAAAAGGAAGGAAGGAAGGAAGGAAGGAAAGAAGGAGGGAAAGAAAGGAAGGAAGAAAGGAAGGAAGGAAGGAGGAAGGAAGGAAGGAGAAAGGAAGGAAGGAAGGAAGGAGGGAAGGAGGGAAGGAAGGAAGGAAGGAAGGGAAGAATGGAGGGAAGGAAGGAGGAGGAAGGAGGAGGGAAGGAGGGAAGGAAGGAAGGAAGGAAGGAAGGAAGGAAGGAAGGAAGGAAGGAAGGAAGGAAGGAAGGAGGCTGTAGCTTTAAATGCTAACCCTGCTAGCATGCTATCGTTAGCCGTTAACACATTAAGGTACGGTACAGGTGCATTTGTTTTGTACTCTTGATAAAACCTCTCTGACCTTTGACCTTTGACCTGATACCTGAAGCCTACAGGGTTCAGGTTTAGCTGTTCAACAGTAATTATTTCTACCTTTAATATTTATTCTATTAAATCTTATCCGTTTTACTCAGACGTAACTAATAAACTAAACTACGACCATATTTGGATGAGCTGACACACGTTATACTCTGGCCACGCCCACCAATGAACACATGAACAACACATTTCATTCAAACTGAAAGTTACAGCAACGACTGAGTAGCAACTGAAGGCATCATACCATAAGTACCTGTTTAATGGCTCCTGGGTTTGAAATGTGACCTCTGACCTCTGACCTCTGACCCCGTGGTGCTTTACATCAGCTGTAGAAAACAGAAGAACGGGTCAGGACGGACATTCATGGTCCTCAGACGATTATATCTGATGATTCTTTTGATTTAAATTACAACCACCAGGAAGTCGTTATTTACGCTCATCCAGTAAAAAGTTTAAAGAACAATCTGAACAGATACTCATGGGCTGTGTCCGAAATCACTCACTCATTCCCTACTCCCTCCTCCCTACATAGGGAAATAAATGTAGTGCACTACATAATGAGCTCAACGGCACAAAAATCGGACACTTTCAGACACTTCTGTTGGCGCCGGTAATTACGTCATCGCTGTCGCTTAATTAAAACGTTCCACATTAACGTCGTCTCACATAATATTTGTCCATTTACTACTGCATTTTTATTAAATTAGAGTATTTTGTTTCGAAATGTTTAATAAAATAAACTATAGAATACTGACATTTGTACACAGTCTCCGTCCGTTTGTCGTATTTAATTTACTTTCCGCGCCAAGAGAACCTCTGGCAATGCATGATGGGATACCTTGCTCCGGTTAGTGACCATCGGATGGTCACTACATTTCGCGGTGAATTGTGGGATACATGTAGTGCTCTATATAGTGGACACCGGTGGACACTAAACATTCAGACACCACTACAACATGGCGTGGTCACTATATAGTGGTTAGGGAGTGGTTTCGGACACAGCCATGGTCTCTGAGGATGAATCCTGCTTATCACGGTGACCCCTGACCTCTGACCTCTGGACCAGCTCCAGGTCACACAGTAAAAAACTTCATCCTCTAGTTAAAGGACATTATTATTATTATTATTATTTAGAGGAATCCATGGACGCGTAGCGTGCTAGCACATTAGCTCTTTCTGGATGAGAAGCACAGATGTCTTCCTACTGTCGTCCAGCTAACATCTAGCCGTTTCTATAGCAACCGCCACATGCCAGCACGAACAAGATGCCGATCGATGCTGCTGCTGCTGCTGCGACGGCCGTGAGAAATGTCAGAGGAAAAATGATGGAGTGAGAGAGTGATTCATCGTGCTGCATGATTCACAGCGTTTATTGGTTTCTGTTGTTTTCTAACTCGTGAGTCGACGTTTGTCACGATCTCCTGAACCTGTAAACTCAGAGGAGACGTGATGAACACACTCATCATTCACCTGTCCATCACCAGCTGATCACAGCGTCCATCACAGACCCACATCTGTGACGTCACAGTGCTTTAAGAGTAAACGTTCAAACAGCTGGACGATGGTGGGACGTCTCCAAACCTCCGTCCTCATCTAAAACTAGTTTTCTACATTTCTGCATAAAAACGACTCAAAACATCCTGAAAGTAAACGAAGAGAACAAAATCAGACAAATGAAACTTTACATATTCTGTGGATCAGACAAACTGAGAACAGGACGACATTTATTATTATTATTATAATTGTTACTGGCAGCAGTGCACGTCTGACATAAAATCTAAAGTCTACAGAAATAAGAGGAGGAATCCATCACTGACTAGTTTGACTGTTATAATTGAGGTTAATTATTATTCGTTATTGTGTTTAAATGATGCAGAGACGTCAAAGTGAAGACGCATGAATCATGTGGAGGACTCATCAGATCTGTTGACAGCAGCATCACCCACATGTGATCATCTCTGTGAGGAAAAGAAGATGATCACATAAGAAGGAAGGAAGGAAGGAAGGAAGGAAGGAAGGAAGGAAGGAGGAGAAGGAAGGAGGAAAGGAGGGAGGAAGGGAGGGAGGGAGGAGGAGGAAGGAAGGAAGGAGGAAGGAAGGAAGGAAGGAGGAGGAGGAAGGAAGGAGGAAGGAAGGGAGGAGAAGAAGTGTAAGAAGGAAGAGGAGATGAAGGATGAGATAGGATGGAAGGAGGAGAAGGAGGAAGAAGAGGAAAGGAAGGAGGAGGAGGAAGGAAGGAAAGGAAGGAAGGAAGGGAGAGGATGGAGAGACTGAAGGAGGGAGGAAGGAAGGAAGGAAGGAAGGAAGGAAGGAAGGAAGGAAGGGGGGAGGAAGGAAGGAAGGAAGGAAGGAGGGGGAAGGAAGGAAGGAAAGGAAGGAGGAAGGGAGGAAGGAAGGAAGGAAGGAAGGAAGAAGGAGGAAGGAAGGAAGGAAGGAGGAAGGAAGGAAGGAAGGAAGGAGGAGAAGGAAGGAAGGAGAAGGAGGAGGAGGAGGGAGGAAGGAAGGACGGAAGGAAGGAAGGAAGGAAGGAAGAAGGAAGGAAGGAAGGAAGGAAGGAAGGAAAAGGAGGGAAGGAAGGAGGAAGGAAGGAAGGAAGGAAGGAAGGAAGGATGGAAGGAAGGAAGGAAGGAAAGGAGGGAGGAGGAAGGAAGGGAGGAAGGAAGAAGGAAGGAAGGAAGGAAGGAAGGATGGAAGGAAGGAAGGAAGGAAGGAAGGAAGGAAAGATGGAAGGAAGGTAGGAAGGAAGGAAGGAAGGACATTCTGTGACATCCCACTGCAGTAACACAGATCAGTGTCCAGCTCCACGTCCTGGTCGTCTCTAGAGGACGAGCATCGAGGGGAACCACGGGTCCATCTGTCCCGTCCCTTCATGTGCTGCTCTGAGACTCTCGGTCTATTTGTGGACAAAAGGGACGGAGGAGCCACAGGACGACTTCAGACAGAAATCATTATGGTTAAAATGATGAACATCTTCTGGGTCCAGCTTCCCTCTGGCCACTTCATTAGGTACACTAGTGAAACCAGTCCTGCTCAAACTCTATGAAGGTTCTGGTTCAGCTTTAGTTTCTAATAACTCAACATTATTTAGACTAATGATCTATGACTTAATATATTCTGATTAAACAGCTGAATAATAATTTATAACCTCATAACATCATTTTCAGTCTCTATGTGTTTGTGGATGAACTTCAGGGTTCTGTCGTAAACTCCTTCCTGTGTTGACGTGAATGTGACAGAGGGATGAAGGACGAGGGTCTTCATGTATTTGTTGATTAAATTAAGGCGACCTCTCCTCCTCAAACACAGTGTCGCCGCCCTGCTGCTCCTCCAGAGTCTCTGCCTCTAATCTCATTAAATCTGACTCAAACTCAATTAAAAACCAGATGGTGAGCCGTCCTCCGCCCAGAGACCCCGCTCTGAACAAAAAGAGGTTTTATCAGCTTCCATCCTGCTGCACACCGACTTCCTGAACTCATCAACCAGACCTTCATCGTCAGCTCTTACACTTCACACCAGGAAGAATCACCTCAAACACATCAAGCAGACAAAGAGCAGCTAAAGTTTAAAATAAAAAACAACGTACAGGATGAATCCAGGTGACTCAGGTGTCTTTACATCAACTCTACATGTGTCCAATATCAAATGAGACTAGTTAGCACTTAGCATTAGCAGCAGGGCTAACGCTGGCAGACATTGGACATATTAGTTGACAGGTGTACCTCCAGTGTTAGCCTACCACGCCACATAGATGCTTCTTAGCTGATGGTGCTGGACCTAGCCTAAAAGGTATATTGTTTGCTAAGCTCAGTAGCATTTAGCATTTATAGTTGTAGCGGTGACAATAAAACATTTGAGACCTCTGACTCCAATATGCTAGCTAAAACACAAACAGCTAACATTAGCAACAGTGCTAAATTGAAATGTTTGGTTATTTCCTTTGCTATATGTTTATTTTTATTTATTTTTTTACATTGTTGAAGAATCTCAGTTAGTTTTGATGCTGACTAAGTGAATCTGCTTTAAGTGTTTATGAATGGGAACGGTTCCTGCATGGATATTGTTTGCTAACTTAGCTTAACTTTGCTTAACTTAAGCAATGGAGAAAATGTACTTGACGAGGTTCATCGTGTTCAGGGAGGCTTTACGACGGTCAGATGATTCATGTGCCAAACGGTTTTATTTAAAATGCAAAGAAAACTTCAACAGTCTGGCAGATGAAGCACAAAATGACAGAAGTGTGAAAGTAACACCAGCCACCGGCCAAATGCTCGTCTGGCTCCTAATCTGTGCACCATGGCAGGTAACCAGCAGCTCTCATTAGAGATTCTGTCAGGCTGGAAGGTGGTAGGTAGTGTCCAATAAATAAACACATGAAGAAGAAGGAAAGAGTTTCACAAATCAAATCTGTCAGAAAAATCATCAAGATGTAAAAAGTAAAATGTGAAAACAGCAGGTTCATCACAGTTTAGTCACACCAGTTAAAACTGCTAGCGTCTAGCTGCTAGCTAGGTTCATGCTAACCACTTCATAAGGCGTGTGATGTGTTCAAGTTCAGGCAGCTGCAGAGAATTAAAGGTCAACTCAACGTCCGTCAAGAATTATTCAACATATCGACATGATTAAATTATTCTGGCGGCGACTGTATGACACTAGCTCATCCTAGCCTCCCAGCTAACAGTTCCTGTTTCCTTTTTTGAATGGTGAACACAGACTACTGCCACCTGCTGGCCAAAAGCTGTATTACTTGTGGTGCATTCATGAGCATCTTTTTGGTCGAGGAGATCTTAATTAATGAGAGTCAGTGTATCTGAGTCTTGTTTACCTGTGTCTGTTATGATGCTTCACTCCTTCTCTTATAGTAAACACATGATCGATGACATTAGTCCTTAAATCACTGGTACCTGTTACATGACTATCAGCTCTATGAGTTAATATTGGCTGATAAAATAATTTTACTCCATTTAAAATCAACTAAGATTCAGTCTAAACATATGTGTATTTATTTTTGTAGCTAATTGCTAAATGCTAACATTGACATATTTATTCATTTAGAGACACTTTAGTTAAAAACTAAGCCGTTACATCTTTTACAAATGTTAGAATTGTTTAATAATTTAATTTATTGATTTACATTTACTCACCTCAGCCAGACATGTGCTAAAATCAACTATTTACTTTTTAAATTTTCTTTATTTTATTTCATATTTAAGATTAATATCAAACCTGAACGCTTCAACCCTGGAAGCTAATATTAAAGCTAACTCACCGGGCTCCTGGCTCCAGTCGTGTCTTTAATCCTCCGTGGAAGTGGACTCGAGTGACTCCGGAAAAACTAAAACATCCGATAAACTCTGAGAACCAGCTCCAGCGGCTCCAGCGGCTCCGGTAGCGGGAGGACGGAGCTCTGTGATCGGTGAGGACTGGCGCTACTGACCCGCTGTCAAAACACCGTCAACGGTTATATACTGCTTCCGGTCTCTGTTTCAGAATAAAAGCGTAACCGGAACATACGTTACACCACAATAAAAGACCATTCAGATTTAGTGGTTTTGATGGAATTAGAAAATAAATAAGGTTAAACTTTCATCAGCAGTAAATCCCATTCTGGTCCCCAGTGTTACCAACAGCCTCATTCATTTGTCACGACTTCTTACATTAACTTAGCCACTCGTTAGCATGCTAACTGTTAGCTTCAGACGCTTCTGTCGCGCTGACGTTCAGGTTATGATATAAATTAAAGCGCCAGAAAAAACAAAGCTCTACGTGTATGATGGGGTTTAGTTTTCACCTGGAGCCATACCTCATGCTCGTTAGCATGGTAACTGTTAGCAGGCTAACATACAGCAGCCTCTTCCTTTCAGTACAACTTCCTACATTCAGTTAGCCTCTAGTTAGCATTAGCCCAGCTCTCTGCAGCTTCTTCACTGAAATAAATCTGATACAAGATGTCTCAGATCAAACTCTCATCATGTGATTAATTATTGATCATGTTGATGAAGGTAATTATTCCCTCAATAATGAGCTGTGTCTTTATTTCTCTTCATTAGCAGAGATCTTCCTTCCTTTCACATTTTCAGTTTTCCTGTCAACTCTCTACCATCTGAGTTGTTGGAGGTGGTTCATCAAGCTGCAGAGGAAACACTTGAAGACAGACATGTCCCTGAAGACAGACGATGATTCACCACAGAACAGAACCTGTCCATCAGATCAACATCATGTCTCTGGAGGAGGACTATGGACACTGTGGACATATTACCTGTTTTTAATTGTATATTCTTTATAAAATAATAAATGATGTGCATTAACCTTAGCACTTATTATACTATTGTGTTTTTCAACCGTGTTTGTGATTTATTCTGGGAGTAAACTTTCTAAACCTCCCATGTGCTCTCACAATTTTTTAAAAACAATTAAACTTCTGATAAAACTTCAGCGACATTTAAAATCGCCGGGGCTTAGACACATAAATGCATTTTTAACAGATTGCATTCTAAAAAGACAGAGCACGTAGATTCAAGGTCTTGATAGCTTTTATGTTATTAGATTTTTCAATAGTTTTAATAAACTGTTTGGCTTCATTCTTAAATGTAAGAAAATCAACACTTATGAATATGCCATTTAGCTAAAGGGATAACAAAATGAATGATGTAATATTGTCTAACTTTGGTAGATGGAAAGACAGTGAAGCCAAACAGTATCTGGGTCAACAGAAAGGGAAAGAAGGGAACCTGACAAATACGTTGATATTAGTGTTGTCAGTCATTTTTATTCACATTTATACACATTGTCCCATCAATTTCTATTCAAAAACATATTTTTGGTTTAAAACACAAGATAAAAACAAAACATTAAATAAAATACCCTCAGTGTCTAGAACTGCATTCCCCCTGTCGATAATTCAATAAATTCAACATCTGGTCTAGAAAAGAAAGATATAAAACTGTGATGAGGACCTCCTCCCCACCCCTTCTCCGACTGAGGACCATGGCCTCAGACTTGGAGGTGCTGGACTTCATCCCAGGAGCTTCACACTGAGCTGGAGTTCGTTGTTTGATGAAGCTATGAGGACCACATCATCTGCAAAAAGCAGGGACAAGATCCTCACTGAACCCAACACTTTCCTCCACCGGCTGTGCCTCGAAATTCTGTCCATAAAATACAGTTTCAACAAGATGTTAGCGTTGTGGATCTCCATCTGAGGATACTGATCTCTATATTAATCTGCTCACACACACAGTAGACACCAACCGGAAATAAGACAGAATGTTAATTTAGTTCTGTTTACAATTAAATAGATGCTTTTAGAATCAGGCAGAATTAGTTCTAAAACATCTAGTTTGAATGTCAATAACACCACACTGTCAGTGGAAACAATGAATGGAAAGGAAAATAACTCAAATGAAAGCGTACTGAATAAAATTAATCGAATTAATTTATTAAGTAAACACTAATTACACTTAAACAGCTGTGTGGGCGGGGCCTGCTGCGCGGGGGCGGGGCCTGTGGCGTATGGGCGGGGCACGTGATATGTAGGTCATCATTCCAACTTCAAAGGGAAACTTCAAAGCCAACAGAACCTTTGATGTCAGAGCTGATCTCAAACCTTGATATAGACCAGTTATCACCACGTACTCATATCTACTTGACACCTGCACTGTTATACGCTCGTATCTAGATATTCGTATTGATTCCACGCAGTGATCGACTTCTGGTACAAGCAGGAGCTTGAAAAGCTGAGAAAAGCCCTCCCAGAAGAGTCAGACAACAACAAGCTGAAGCACGAGGTCGGTTCACAGACAGAAAGTAACTCCAGTGAACACCAGCAGGAGTTAAACCAACTGATGTGCCAGAAAGATCATGAAATCCTTGAACTCAACAAGATGGCATCCTCCAGTTTGATGAATGGCAAACTGGAGGAGATAAAAGATCTGACAGAAGCTAAGAAAGAACTGGAAGAAGAGAAGAAACTGCTGTCGGAGGAAAAGAAGCAACTGGAGGAGGACAAGATAGCAATGGTGGAGAGAGAGACCGAAGAAGCAAAGAAGGAGGAGAAACAGAAAGCAAAAGGCAGCTGGAAAAGGAAGCCAAAGAAGAGCAAGCGCAGCTGGAAACGGACACAGAAGAGGAGAAGGAGGAAGAAAAGCTGAAGGGGAATAAGAAGAGAAGCTTGTGGACATGTGTGACGATGACAGGGCAATGTTTGGCGTAACCTGTCAGTCATCCAGGTCATGGTACGTCCAAAAAAAAAAACTCAACTGGACTTGTACCGTTTTTTGAGAGTAGCTTCTTCAGTTCTAGGGGACTGGTGGTAAGTTTGAGGTTTATATAGGAACTCCTACTGAAACTCTCATGTTGTGTTAATAACCAGAAACCGGTGCAGCTAGTTTCCATTAACAGCTGGGTACTTACCTGACGTTGAGGGAGGGGGGACTGTTTGGTCCCTGTCCTCTTCCCTGTGAATGGTTCTCTAATGACTCTTGTCCATCTGAGGCTCCAGTGTCCAAGTGTGAATGAGACTGAAACTTCTTGGGGACAGAAGTTAAAACTGTATTGTAAATAGATGTCAGATTGAATCTCAGCCCACCTCCTCTGTTCAGAGAAGGCTTTTCCAGTCTGACATAGATGCTTCTTTTACTCCTCTTTTGAACCATCGCTCTTTTCTGGTGAAGGTTTGGACGTTGTCATCTCAGAGGAGTGTCCTTTGTCCTTCAGGTGTAGGTGGACTTCTGAATCATTTCCTGACTAGCTGGCTTTCCTGTGCTGGTACATGTGTTTATGGATGGGTTGTTTGGTTTCTCTAATGTATAAGTCTGTACACTCCTGCACTGAACAGCGTACACCACGTTACTCTGTTTCTGTCTGAGTGTTTTGTCTTCAGGGATAACCAGTCTCTGTGTGTATTCACTGGTTTGAAATAAACTGGAATGTGTTTTCTGAAAATTCTCCTGATTTAGGGGTTAGGGGTTAGGATCAGGTCTAGGATTAGGGGGTTAAGTTTAGGGGTTAGAGGGAGAGTTAGGGGGTAGGTCTAGGACTAGAGGGAGGGTTAGGGGGTAGGTCTAAGGTTAGGGGGTTAGGTCTAGGATTAGGGGGTAGGTCTAGGGTTAGGGGGTTAGGTGTAGGATTAGGGGGTTAGGTCTAGGATTAGGGGGTTAGGTGTAGGATTAGGGGGTTAGGTCTAGGATTAGGGGGTTAGGTCTATGGTCAGGGGGTTAGGTCTAAGGTTAGGGGGTTAGGTGTAGGATTAGGGGGAGTTAGGGGGTAGGTCTAGGACTAGAGGGAGGGTTAGGGGGTAGGTTTAGGTTTAGCGGGGTAGGTCTAGGGTTAGGGGGTTAGGTGTAGGATTAGGGGGTTAGGTCTAGGATTAGGGGTTAGGTGTAGGATTAGGGGCTTAGGTCTAAGGTTAGGGGATTAGGTCTAGGATTAGGGGGTTAGGTCTAAGGTTAGGGGGTTAGGTCTAGGATTAGGGGGGAAGTTAGGGGGTAGGTCTAGGTTTAGCGGGTTAGGTTTAGGCTTAGGGTTAGGTCTAATTTAGTGGTTAGAATTTTTGGATACCCCAGCCATGTGGGGGGTGACAATGTTCTTCATTTTGTTGTCCTTCCTGTCTCTGTCCTTTTTGGGACGTCTTTCTGAGCCTTTGACAAAGGTCCAGTCGTGATATCCACTTGTCTCGAGTGTCCGTTCTATGCGTTTCTGTTCCTTCTCCTTGCCATCCAGTCTTGGAGCAGGAGACGGAACAGAAACACATTAAATGGACACTCACCACATGTGGCTGTCCCAGCTGGGCCTTTGTCCAAGTCTCAAAAAGACGTCCCATAAAGGACAGAGAAGAGGAGCTCAGCTAAAGGAAGAACATCGTTATCTCCTACGTGGCTGTGGTATCTGAAAACGTCAGGAGACTTTTCATTAAACGCTGCATTCCAGTTTATTTCAAACCAATGAGTCCACTTAAGCAGAGACTGGTCGTCTCTAGAGATAAAACACTCAGGCAGAGACAGAGTAATGTGATATACGCTGGTCAGTGCACTGAGGAGTGTACAGTCTTACATTTGAGAAACCAAACAACCCATCCATTAACACATGTACCAGCACAGGAGAGCCAGCTCATCAGGAAATGATTCAGAGGTCCACCTACACCTGGAGGACAAAGGACACTCCTCTGAAGATGACTACGTCCTAACCTTAGCCAGAGAAGAGCGATGTTTGAAAGAGGAGTAAAGGAAGCATCTATGTCAGACTGGAAAACCCTTCTCTGAACAGACGAGGTGCCCTGAGGTTTAATCTGACGTTTGTTTGCAGTGCAGTTTTTAACTTCTGTCCCTAAGAAGTTTCAGTCTCATTCACACCTGGACACTGGAGACTCTGACTGATGAGGGTCGTTAGAGAACCATTCATAAGGAAAGACAACCCCTTGACGACAGGTAAGTCTCTAACTGTTAATGGAAACTAGCTGCACTGGTTTCTGGTCGTTAACACAACAAGCTTCAGTAGGAGTTTTAAACTTCAAACTTCCCACCAGTCCAGTAGAAATGAAGAAGCTCGTGAAACGTCTCCTCAGAAACTTTGCAAGTCCAGTTGTCTTTTTGGACGGTGTAGGCTGGACACCAGAAGCGTCCTCTTCCTCCTGTCTCCATCTTCTCTCCATGCTTTCTCCAGCTTCTTCAAACTCAACATCCACATCCTCTCAATGACCCCCTTACCTGAACCTTTGGAACACAAACTATAGGTTCAGACGCCAAAGAACAATAAACGACAAAATAACAATATTTCTGTGTGTGTCTGTGTCTCTGGTTTATTATCATTATGTTTTGTTGTATAGATTAATATTATGTGACGACTGTACTGAAGAAGGGGAGACATCTTAGTGGTTAGTGTCGTTTATATGAAGCTTAATATGATGTAAAACTGTACATTAAAAAAACATTTATGCACATTTATGTAACATAATGAAACGTTTTTCATTCTTACTTTAGGTTCTTATGGTTTTGCTATAGATTTCCACCTGCTGTCTCTTTAAGTGGAATAAAATCAGCTAAGTAAATGTTCAGGACTGAAATCTCGAGTATAGTACTGTTTGCTTTACAAAACATTACAATGGATTTGGTATTTTTATTTATTTATTTATTAACAAACTGGATTGGATGGAGTAGACATAAGTTCAGTAACATCTGTATACTGGGCCTCTCTGTGTGTTAGGGTAAATACATAATCCATATTACTAATAAAAAACTAAATTGTGATTAATCTAGAGTTTGAAGTTTCATCATTAGTGACTAATAAGATATGACACATTTTTAAAAAATACAGCAATTCTTGTAAAGTGTTTTGCATTTAAATTGTTGTCATAATGTTATTAGGATCTTCAAAATGCCTGAATGTCTAAATTAACATATTTTAATTTTTATAAAATCCTATTTAGAATTCAGGAAACAGTGTGTCTGCATCAACAAATCAGCTTTTCTAGATGTCCCTGTTGGTGTCCCTCAGGGCTCAACACTTGGTCCTCTGTTATTTTCTATGTATATTAACGACCTGCTAAATTCATGTGTTAATGACGCTGACGATGCTGTCATCTCCACGAAGCAGCCTCTGTTCTTACTTCAGCCATGGTTCCTGTAAATGATCGGCTTCTTAAATCTTGCCTGCTGTTAAACACGACTAAAACTGTTTGTATGATGTTCACAAAGCAACCACTGGACATCAGACATTCAGGCATATGTTTGGGAGGACAGGAAATAGAAACTGTTTCTGAATTAAAGTACTTTAGAGTGACACTTGATTCCACACTGTGTTTCTGGAGCCACATTAAAAGAACAAATACGACCTTTCATAACGAATGTTTTACACTCAATCATCCTGTCACACATGTTGGTCGCTGCAAAATCATTGAATCACTCTATAAAAAACCTTTAAAGGTGTTGTATGATGAAGTTCCTCTGAGGGCTTCTTCATCATCTTCTTCTTCTTCGGTAGTTTGATTCCCACAGAACACAACAACAACAAACGATAAACACAAAGCTTCTCTCTGTGAAAGAGAATAATCTGTTCACTGTCAATTTGCAAGACAGAAAAATAAAAACACTGACAGAAACTGCAGCCTTGATGAGGAGGAGGAGGAGGAGGAGGAGGAGGAGGAGGAAGACTCCTGGGTCTGAATAACAAATGTCCTGCTCGGTCCACAGCTCTGTACAGGTGAAACCGTGAGTCATTCAGCATCAATAGAAACTCCTCTCAAACATCCAGAGGTTTAAATCTCAGCGTTCAACAAGGAAACAGGAGCAGAAGAAGAAGAAGAAGAGATCCAGCTGACGTCTCTGTCTCTGTTGTTGTTGATATGACAGACACCAACTCTCCTCCTCCTCCTCCTCCTCCTCCTCCTCCTCCTCCTCGTTCTTCATCCTGCTGCTGTCAGGTCTCAGATTGGCTGAAGGACCAGTTTCACTTTTAAACTTTGATCAAGTTAAACTCAGACTGTGATGCGGCGCTGTCGCCCCCTGTGGTCTGAGCAGGAACTGCAGCGGCTGCAGCTTTGGTTTTATTTCTTTATTTCTTTAACAATCATGTCTCATCATCTTATTATCACTGTTATTTATTTATTGGTTTATTTACGTGCTAACTGATGTCACCTGACACAGAGTCAGTAGAGCAGCATGTTTAGATGGCAGCCTTTAAACAAACCATTTAACACAAAAATATTTTTTTATTGGAGAGAAAAATGTATTTAGTATCTAATAAATGTATTTACTAAACTGATTAGTTAATAAAAGTCAAAAACTGAACATCTCTGACATTTAATGGCAGTGAAACCACAATGCTCTGCTATGCTAGTTAGCTTTCAGCTAGTTTGCTGTTAGCAGCAGCTAAGTTTGGCTAGTTGGCTTTTAGCTAGCTGTTAACAGACACTGCTATGATTTGCTAAGCTAGTCAGTTTTTAGCTAGCTGCTGAGTTATTACAGAATTAAAACAGATAACATGAACAATCAAGCTAAGTGAAGTCACTACAGCTCGGATTAATTTTTAACAATAATAAGGAAAAAGATTTGGAAACAGAGATTATCAGTTTATTGGCAAATGAAACTGAATGATCGTTGTGAACTCACACTTAGATAAACAGATGTTCACTTATCATTATGAGGTTAATAGACATAGCTGCTATAAAACCACATCGAAGTTTAAATCGTACAGAATGTGTTTTCATCAAGATGCATCTCCCCAAAAATATTTTTCTCATTTTAAAATAATCACCGTGGTTAAAAGAAACACCTCTGAGTTAAACTGGGTTTTAAACTTAAAGACATCTGTGAGTCGTACCTCATTATTTCTATTACTTCCAGAACCATGAAAGGAAACTCAAGGAAAGACCAGCTGCTAAAGATAAAACACTGGAGGCTGTAAAACATTTGGGATTCAAATCCACACAAATAATCACTAAAATTATTTACAAAATACTAAAAACTGTTCACAAAGAGTCAGAACACTGGTGTATCAAAAATAAAAACCAAAACACGTCCAGCAGGTGGACGTTCCAGTTTCCAAATCTTAGCTTTCAGACGACAAACTGAATTTATGTTCAGATTTTAAAGGGAAAACTTTGACGTGATCAACGTCAGCGACAGAGGAACTCGTTCATCTTCTTCCTTCTTCAACGCTCAGAACTAAAAGGTTTCTAAAGTGCTCGAGGAAACTGGGCCAACAATAATAAAAGCCTCAGAAGACAAAATCAATAAAATATAAAGAAGAAATTACTTTACATTTGGATCATTTGCATAATTTCACCAAATTCAGGCCGGAGCAACGTCGCTTCCTCCGCTGAGCTTTAGTACTTCGGGACTTTGGTGTACTCCTCGGTTTGAACGTTTCTGCACAGGCAGATGGACAAGCTCATCCCCAGCAGCTGTCAAAGACAAAAATCAAACCTTTATATCCTCAAACACCTCGATGTTGTTAATATATGACAAACATTCTCCATCTATATGATAAATTATCAGAGATGACACCAGATATTAAATGTGGTGTGCCTCAGGGAAGTATTCTAGGTCCTCTTTGATTTTCATTAATCACATTTCATCATGATAATTAACTTTATATTAGTGTCTTTTATCAGATATTTTCTTTAAATAACAAACTTCAGGAATATTTTAATCTAATCCGTTAGAACGTTAAAGACTAAATGTAAATAAAACTCAAAAATAAGGTTTTTGAAAAGTCATGTTTTAATGGAAATATGTTTAAATTTGGTCAGAATATAGAGAATATAGATAATATAGATTCCTTCCTTCACATTTCTAATCAGCTGGATATCAGCAATCAGCAAAGAGTTTACCTCAATAAAAGCCACAGCGAGGCAGATTCCCAGGACGACCCAGAAGTTGGTGATGAGCCAGTTCTCCACACTGTCCGAGCATCCCTGAGAGAGACCAGACCAGATTAGACCAGACCAGACCAGACCAGACCAGATTAGATCAGACTGGACCAGACCAGACCAGACCAGACCAGACTGGACCAGACCAGATTAGATCAGACTGGACCAGACCAGATTAGATCAGACTGGACCAGACCAGACTAGATCAGACTGGACCAGACCAGACTAGATCAGACTGGACCAGACCAGACTGAACCAGACCAGATTAGATCAGACCAAACCAGATTAGATCAGACCAGACCAGAGTAGATCAGACCAGACCAGACCAGACCAGAATAGACCAGACCAGACCAGACCAGACCAGACCAGACCAAATCAGACCAGATTAGATCAGACTGGACCAGACCAGATTAGATCAGACTGGACCAGACCAGACCAGACCAGACCAGACCAGATCAGACTAGACCAGACCAGACCGGACCAGACCAGACCAGACCAGACCAGACCAGACCAGACCAGACCAGACCAGATTAGATCAGACTGGACCAGATCAGACCAGAGCCAGTGACTGAGGGAACAGTCCAGAGCTGATTCAGGTAAATGCAGCGTACCTTGTCGTACACCGGCCAATCAGGCGTCTGCGCCTCACAGAAGCCGGTGTTAGACGTGGAGGTGGAGGAGAGGGTGGTGTTCTGGCAGGAGCAGGGAAACAGGAGCAGGGAGCTGTTGATGATGATCATGTTAGAGATCCAGTCCTGATGGTCGCTCCATCCACAGCAAGACATCTGGAGACACATTTAACCTCAGTCACTTTAAATGGCCACTGTGAGGACATGTGAGGACATGTGAGGACACGTGAGGACATGTGAGGTCACGTAAGGACATGTGAGGTCACGTAAAGACATGTGAGGACACGTAAGGACTCGTGAGGACACGTGAGGACACGTAAGGACATGTGAGGTCACGTAAGGACATGTGAGGACACGTGAGGACATGTGAGGACATGTGAGGTCATTTGCTAAGATAAGAACTAATGAGCTTTATTATTTAAATTATCATAGTGGAGGATAAAATGCTGTTAAACTGGACCAAATTAAACTCTAACATGTTTCTGTTATTTAGCTTAACCCACTGACGACTACGTCAAAATATTAGGAACACGTTTCAGTTCAGTAGATCCATAAAATGAAAACTAAGTGAAACCTTTACTGGATCTAGAGCTCTACTGGTTCCTCTGCTGAGTGAGCTGGGCATACGAGGAAGAAGCCAGAGGACTGCGGTTAGCCCGGGCAGCAGAGAGAGCCAGTGACTGGTTATGGGTGCGCAGGAAGCATGCTAGCTGGGTAACTAGCTAAGGTAAGGATGTAGGCCGCATGTCGGCATGCGCATGTAGGCCGCATGTCTGTCGGCCGCATGTCGGCCGCATGTCGGCCGCATGTCGGCCGCATGTCGGCCGCATGTAGGCCACAGTTGATTTGTTTGTTGCTTCAGCTCGCATCAACGGAGCGGAGCATGGTAGATTTGTTTGTTTGGGCTTGTGGTTGTTAGTTTCCATACTAGTTGTTGATAGACATCGACTGGTGAGGAAGAGAGGGTTGTGTAGTGGCGGTGTGGAGGGGGGTGATTCCAGGACGCTGGAAATCACTGTTAAGCCTTCTTGAGGTGTCGTGGGCCTAACTTAACGAAACATCGGTGAAGGGAGGTGCCCACTTGAAAACCCCAATGATATGCTGCCTACTGCTGTTGTTCAGATCATGTTCTCATGTTACTTGGTAGCCATGGTTTGCTGCTGAGCGGGCCATACAAGCCAGCAGCGTTTAGTTAGTTATGTTTTACAATGTTTGAAGTATCCTCTGCTGCTCAATGGGCTTACAAGCCAGCAGCTTCTAGGTAGCCTAGGTAGAATATAGGTTATTGGTCATATTACATGACTGTAGGCTTGGTAGGGCCTCTTAGTCAAACAGGGCCTCTAAATGTGTTTCAGCACAAGGGATTGTAACATCTTGTCCTGTGTATTTCTAAATGAAGTGGCCGGTGTGTTTAGAGCTTTAACACTCACCTTGTTCTGGACAAAGTCCCAGGCCTGCTCCATGGTCGCGTTGTTTCCGGTGTAGTCGTTCATGACTTTGGTGACGATACCGGACATCTCACTGTTTACCTGAAAAACACAAGGAAGAGATGAAGAGGAGGAGGAGGAGGAGGAGGAGGAGGAGGAGGAAGAGGAGGAGGAGGAGGCGTTTAATCCTGGAGTCATGTCCAGATTCATCTCTGTTCTTTATGACTCAACAAAGCAGGAAATACTTGTTCTGATCTTCATCTGTGTCTGGAGCCGAGGACAGAGGACAGAGGACATGATCAGAGCTGGATCTCTGGTGAACCATCATTAGTATTAACCTATGGGACGTCCTGACAGACCGGCCCTCCATCCACCTGTAGACCTGACTCACTCCCAAACAGTTTATTCAGCGCGTGGCTGTGGAGCAGCTGTTAACGGACCAATCAGCTGCTGAGTATTTCTCTAGTCCTCCTTCAGTAGGGGGCGCTGTCGCACCAACCCAGTCTGAGGCTGATCATGTGACACTGTGGTATTTAACAAGAGTCATAACATGTAGGTACGTGTCTGACCAATCAGAGGAGAAGAAAACAACTGTTCACTCCCTGGCCACTTCATTAGGTACACCAGTGAAACCAGTCCTGCTCTAATGCGGTCTCTAGTGACTCAGATGCTGATTCTACTGGGTTTTATTCTGTAGATCTATGGCACGTGTTCCTAATATTTTGACGTCAGTGGACTAGCACCACCAGCTCCTCCTCCACAGTGATCATCAGGTCAATCAACATCAGCTCAACATTATTTATTCACTAATGTACCTAATGAAGTGGCCACTCAGAGTAAAAACATTTAAATGACCCGTCAGCGTTAAACATTAATTATGACATCACTGAATATTTATCTAAGGTTTTATTTTGTAAAGGAGGTGAGATGTGTAGGCCTCTATAATAACCAGAGTGTTTCTGACTCAGACTGAGAGGAGGAAGTGACAGAATAGAAGAAAAAGAAGAGGACAATGATGTCCCTCACCGTTTCCTTCTGGATGTACATGAGGACGCCGACCGTGATCTGAGCGATGAGGATGAACAGGAGGCAGGCGAAGTACTGATGAAGAGGAGGAGGAGGAAGGAGAGTGAGACACAAGCTTCATTTTAATAAAACGTTATTTAACCAGTCACCAAGGTGCTACGTATCAATGCTAAGCTAACTGTCGCTACATGATGCTGTACTCTGTAGTTATTATTATTGTTATATTACAGAATCAGCGTTCAGATCATGGAGCTGATCACTCACCAGGCCCAGCAGACAGCGGACCTCATAAATGGCGCCCACACAGCCCAGGATGCCCATGAGCATGGAGAAGCCCCCGACTCCAATCAGGACGTAGCAGGCCACATTCACACCTGTAGAGTTATCTGCAGAGACACCTGTCAGTCAGGACTGACCACATCTAACAGCTGACTGCTTTGGGTTTAGTCGTTATTTAACTACAGCAACTAAGTGATGGATTTACTGAAAACACACATTAAAGCTGAGTATCTGGAATATTAAAGAGAGCTCAGTCTGAGATGAATCCTTTATTAGTTGTTTCTGAAAAAAGAACTCAACAGAATAGATGCTAACGACGACGCTAAAGGCAAAGCTAACTGTGACAATACAGGTAATGCTAATGCAGATGCTAAAGGCAAAGCTAACGGTGACAATACAGGTGATGCTAATGTAGATGCTAAAGGCAAAGCTAACGGTGACAATACAGGTGATGCTAATGTAGATGCTATAGGCAAAGCTAACGGTGACAATACAGGTGATGCTAATGTAGATGCTAAAGGCAAAGCTAACAGTGACAATACAGGTGATGCTAATGTAGATGCTAAAGGCAAAGCTAACAGTGACAATACAGGTGATGCTAATGTAGATGCTAAAGGCAAAATCTAACGGTGACAATATATGTGATGCTAATGTAGATGCTAAAGGCAAAGCTAACTGTGACAATACAGGTGATGCTAATGTAGATGCTAACTGCAACACAACAGTGACAATACAGGTGATGCTAATGTAGATGCTAACTGCAACACAACAGTGACACTAGTAATGACACTAATGGTGGCGCAATGCTAATGTTGATGCTTATAGCAATGCTAACACTAAACCAGATGGATTTCCAGTAACGTTCTGCTTAAGTGGCTGTTAGCAACCTTTAGCTGAGTTTAGCATTACCTTTAGAAATATTACTGAGTGGGACTTAGACCAAACTCAAACATAATGCATGATGATGCAAAGATGGCTCCTGTGTCTTTATCTGATGGACGTTGAAGAGCTAAAAACAAAGATGGCGGCGCCTCTATTCCTGGAGTTTGAGCCTGTGACCTGCTGCTGAGCTAAACGTCTAAACGTGTCTGACTCATGTGGCACCAGGCAGCTCAGTGATTCACTGATTCACCCTCACGGCTTTAGAAAGTGTTCCATTGAGCATCAATACGTCTCATTTATGACGCAGACACAAAGCTGACCTTTGACCCTGTGCTCTGTGTGGTTTGTGTCATATGACCACATCCACCGGCTCCATGAAGCCCCTGGACTCACGCCGCCTCCAGCCGGGCGGCGTCGCCTCAGCTCAGGCGGCGGAGTGATGAGTAAGGCGGTGAGCGCACTGGGCTGATGTGATGCATGCTGATGGAGGACGGAGCAGAAAGAGCCCAGTGTCCCAGGGAGGACACCTGCTGAGCCACGACAGACAAACGTCCTCAGTGACGCTCGCCGTTCTCGTCTCTCGCCGTTACACTCGCTCACTGTGTCTTTTCTGTCTCAGACACTACTTGTCTCTTCACTGCTGCCGGAGGTTCCCTCGGCAACAACATTACAGCTTTAAAGCTGCACGTTCATGTCTCAGTGACAACGACTTAAAATAAACTCATTAAACCTTCAGGACTTTAGAAAAGTTTTATAAAAACAAAGAAATTTAAGACGTCATCGTTTAGATTCAGTCTAAAGACAAACGTCAAATATAATCACAGCTTTTAAATAACACACGGTTACAGGTGAGGTCATTGAAAAGGCTCTGAGCACGGTTAACGTTAGCATTTGCTCATCTAGCATTAGCATTAGCATTAGTTGTTGATCCCGTTTCTTGTCCGTTAGCATGGAGAACATGAACACAGTGATAATTTGTTGACGGGCATCACTTAACGTTACAGACACATGCTATGTAAGCTTAGCATAGCTTAATTAGTATGAAGGTATTTTATATTTTATGTTGAAATATTACTTTTTATTTTAATGTAAAACAAAAACAAGAGAGGTAAAACACGTTCTAGAGTCGTAAAGACGTGCTAGGAGCTGGTTTCTAAATCAGTACCAGAGACAACGGGACGGGTTCAGGCTACTTCCTGCAGCGATTATACAGGAAATGTGAACTTTGTCATAAAAACACATGTCTGTATATTTATATAGGAAACTAAAACGCTCCTCTGTTCTCTTTGAGCTGAGCAGAACCAAATCCAGACGCAGAAATGAAGGAAATCTGTCGGACACGTGTGTTTAACAGTGAACACAAGGGCCCGAGGCCTCAGCGTCACGCTAACGCTAACACATGGCGGCTCACGGCCTTTGTCGAGGTCGCTGTGACTGATTAACAAGATGGAGGAATGCTGTCAACACACACCTTTAATAACATCACTTATAGAGCTAAGCTAGGCTAGTTAGCTGTTAGCAGAGCGACACTATACCACTACTATCTGTCCTCACACTCAGTGTTCAGCTACCTCCTTCTTTATGTCAGATAACAAAGCAGCTTTGTGTCGTAGCTCTATGTTACTGCTAGCTTAGCATGTAATAGCATCAAACTCCATCTTTACTCTCTCTTATAAACTCTCTATTTCACATGACAGAGAGTTTGCATGTTGTTGATTTGAATCTTTTAGTTTCTTGGTGAAACTCTTTTCATATTCGTACGTTCTGGTCTCGTCTGCAGTGAATTAAAGCTCAAACAGTAAAGTAATAAAATGAATAATGTGTGCCACCTCTTCGCTGGCGTCCGCCTGCAGCCAGAGCTCGGCCTGTTTTCAGTCTGTTAATCATTGCTTTGACCTACATGTGTCTACTCTTGGATTAGTGTCAACGTCCTGCTGCCATAAAACTCAGCAGCCATTTATTGTGTTTGTGCTCTGAAGGTTTCATCTCCTCCCAAATGAAAGCAGCAGGAACTCACTCAGGATCACGACGAAGCTCTCGTTGTCCAGGAGGAACCACAGTCCGAAGCCCATGATGACGCCTCCGACCAGCTGGAGGACCAAACAGGACGTGGTCAGTGATGGTGTGAAAACATAAACCGTTATGACATGTCACTGCTGCTACGTCTCCTGGCAAAGCTAACGTCAAACATCTGGAGCATCACTCTCAGCGTGGAGACAACGACCACTTCTGCTTCTTTTAAAACCATTTTTAAGATTTTAGGAACATCTGCAGAGTTTCAGACGACGCCGTTAAACACACAACCAGTAAAAATAAAAACCACAAAGAATCAGCAGAGGTGCGATGAGATGAGATGAGATGTGTCTGTATGAGGCATCACTAATGAGGTGAGGTACGAAGGTTGATTAATATGAGATGAGACAAGATGAGATGAGATACGTATTGTAAGAGATGGGATTAAATAAGAGATAAGAGATGAGGTGATAAGAAGTTATACGAGATGGTAGACATGAAGCATGAGATGAGATTTGTCTCGAGTCTTTTAAAAGAACAGCTGATGAGCTAATTTAGCGTTAGCATGAGAAGTCAGAGAGAACAAACAAGAAGTCACTATGAAACCACAGACACATCATCACACTTTCATTCAACAAACTTCCTGAAAAGCATTTTATTTCTTCAGATCGTAGAAAACCAGCGGCTCATGTCGTTATATTATGGGATGTAACCAGGATGTAACCAGGTCTCTGACAGATTCAAACATTTACACCTGTCCCACAGGAATGATCCAAACCTCAGGTGATGCTAATGGTGATGCTAATGGTGATGCTAATGCTGATGCTAATGGCTAGCACTATAAAACTAAACCAAGTAGATTTCCAGACTTTAAATAAAACATCCACTGGATTAAAGTTTGAATCATCTTGATAACGTTGACGTTCTTAGAGCAGAATTAAAGAATCTAATCCGAGGAGTGAAATACTCACAAAGAAGATGAGGTTGAAGAGCAACAGGAAGTACTTGCTCGCCGTCTTGCAGCCTTGCCCCATGATGATGAAGATGATGAAGATGATTTATCTGCAGAGAGTCACAGTAAAGATCTGAGCTCAGGACGACGTGGACGTGTCAACAGATGCTCCAAGAACCGCAGACCACTGAGGATAATCTGAGGATCATGATCAGGACTGGGGGTCAGATCTGAGGGATTACCCCTGAAACCCCCCAGCCTCAATCTGAGAGGCTCCGTCTGAAACCAGCCAGGATCATCTACAGATCATAGGTTCATGTTTGTTTTGAAAATCACCAATAAATGACAGAAACACTTTTTATGTCACAGCGACCAAACAACGTTCACACATTATCTCTGGTCATAGAACCATTTAACAGCATTTACATTTTCATTATCTTTATATTCTATTAAATCTCAGGTCGGCTGGTCGTGGGTGAAAACAGCTGAAACATGATCTGCTCAGTGTTCCTTGACGTTCCTCTTTAGCTGCGTTAACGGTTTCACATTAAATCTAATTCATAATAATCTGTTTATCTGTTCACTTACTTCACCTGAGAATAGGAGTTTCAAACACAGCTTCACTTTACCACCTGCTCTGATCTGATCTGTGGGGAGACGACTTTTATTTAACTGATTATTTTAACATGAATAATTATTTTCTTGTTTATGGAAACTCCATCCTGACCTGAATGCCCCCCCGCCCCCCCCACTCAGCAGCCAGCCAATAAATCTATAAAAATCTGGGTGAAATATGGACGCTCAATGTTTCCACCCTGCAGCCGACCCACTTTCTCTCCTCTCACTGTAAATAGGTTAGTGTTACAGCAACGACTGCTCCAGATCATAGAAGGAAACAAGGTGAGAAAGAGATGGAAACTTTATGGAGGAAGGACGAGTTAGCTGCTAGCTCACCTGCTAACATGACAAAACTGACTGGAAGAGGCTAGGAAGAGCTACTGTTAGCTGGAGGCTAGGAAGAGCTACTGTTAGCTGGAGGCTAGGAAGAGCTACTGTTAGCTGGAGGCTAGGAAGAGCTACTGTTAGCTGGAGGCTAGGAAGAGCTTTTATTATTACTATTAGAGAGACGTTGTTTGTCTTCAGGAGAAACTTTCTGGTTTCAGGTTGTTACAGAGCGAGTTAGCTGCTAGCTCAGCGACTGTAATCATAACTTTCTGCTGTCTCCAGAGACACTGACGTCCCACTGGTTGAAAAAAAACAAAAAAATTAAATTTAGAAATGCCACGGAGCTGCTGCTTCACGCTGAAGCAGCCAAGTGAAAACAAAGAAGAAGAAGAAAAAGAGGAAGAAGACAGGATTTACATGAGGTTTCAATTACAGTCAATAAGTCTTAAAAATAGCATCATGCCTGGAGCTCATTATGAAGTCAGTGAATGTCTCACAGAGTCTCTCAGGTCTAAAGACTTCACTGTCTGACGCTCAAACAAACAGAAAACACTTGAACGCAGCGTGTCCGTTAGCCTACAGGCTCTAATTAAACAAAACATGAGATTAAATGAAATGACTGCTTTGACCAGGACATGGAGGACGACCGAGGCTCAGATGAGAACAAACAAAACTCTGTTGTTTCATCCAACTCAAAACCAGGTGAGAAACATGGAGGCAGAAAAACAAGATGAAACAAGACAAACCAAACTCAGGACTGGAGGAGGAGACACTACTTCTTCTTCTTCTGTTCTATTTCCTGCAGATTTAATGCTCCACAGAGTCCATCTGACCTTCCTCTTCTTTGTCTATGATGCTTCACCCAAGGTTTCACTGTCGGCTTTAGCTAGTAGCTAGTGTTGGGACGTCCAAACTTCTTCTATTTTACAGTGACTGAGGCCACGGAACTTAATTAAACTAATTGTTTTAGTTTAATTAATACTACGCTCTGATCTACCTCCACCTGTTACAAGGACATGATGGATTAGACACCGTACTAGTTTTTAAAACTCTCACTGCTCCGCTTTATGGAGCGGTTGGCATGGCAACTGGTAGTCCGTTATGTTTATTTAGCGTCAAATAAATAAAACTAAACTCATCAAAAACACGTGAACATTCACTAACTACCTGAAATGACAGAAACCATCCTTGAAAATGAATTGTGATGTGTATTTTAATGTTTTAGTTTGACCCAAGCCCCGCCCACTAACATGGAGGGGGCGGAGCTTATGACCTGTACTGCAGCCAGACACCAGGGGGAGCTCTGCTTGTTTGGCTTCACTTTAGAGGAGCTGTTCCACTATCTGTCTTTATACAGTCTATGGTCTGGACCAGTTGCACTTGAACGCATCACAGGCGAGTGACTGATAACGCTGCCCACCAGCAGGGGGCAGTAGTCTGGTCTGAGGCTAGGAAGCTAAGAGGAGCTAAAAGACGTTGTCTCCTGATCGTCTCTGAGGCTCTCACCATGTGGATGTAAACGTGTTCCAGTGTGACTGATATGACAGAACATTTAGTTTTTGTGTCCGTCGTTTACAATCGGCTCCGTTGTTTCCTTGTTTCCATAAACAGCTGTGAAATTTAAATCTCATATTAGAGTCCAGACAAAGACTCGGTTTGTTTATCGATTAAAGACTCGTCTGTTCTGCCTTAAAGAGACAGCGACTATGTTTTAGTCCATCTTAGTCCATCTACTACTACTACTGCTCCTCTTCATCCTCCTCCTCCTCCTCCCACCTGATAACCCCCCCCCCTCCTCAGCCTCCTCCTCTGAACAATGGTGTCTTTCAAACGCTGCTTTTCTCTGCAGCGACAAAAGATGGAAACCTGAGCAGCTCCACGCCTCAACACCTGTAAAGAAGGAGAATCTGCTGGAAATACAAGCGGAGGAGGAGGAGGAGGAGGAAGAGGAGGAAGAGGAGGAGGAGGAGGAGGAGGAGGAAGAGGAGGAGGAAGAGGAGGAGGAGGAGGAGGAAGAGGATTAGAAAGCAGGAAGGAGGAGTGACAGGTGAAGCAGACGATGAACCAGTCTGACAGGTTGTGGCTGGTTGCCGTGACAACGCTCTCAGGTGTCAGGCTTGTTCAGGCCAGAACGGTCGACGCCCACAACACCTGGAGGTATCCCAGAGTTCACCTGGCCTGTAGTACGACTCTACTGACACATGTTCCTATTATTCTGGCAACCACGTCATATCATTTTATTTATATTAGTTGATATCTAATCTCAGTTTTATTTGAAGAAGAAGAAGAAGAAGAAGAAGAGAAGTCTCCATGTCCATTAGTTACTCATCTGTCTGTCATCACATTAAGCCCCGCCCCCAGGATCTGATTGGTCCAGACAGATCTTTGCAGGAGCAGAATCAGTTCTAAACAGAGAGACTTTACTACAGTACAAA
>SRSE01000507.1:0-31084 GCA_005024645.1 Planiliza haematocheilus
GAGAGGAGGAGGAGAGGAGGAAGAGGAGGAGGAAGAGGAGGAAGAGGAGGGGGAGGAAGAGGAGGAAAGGACGAGGAGGAGGAGGAGGAGGAAGAAGAGGAAGAGGAGGAAGAGGAAGAAGAGGAGGAGGAGGAGGAGGAGGAAGAGGAGGAGGAGGAGGAAGAAGAGGAAGAAGAGGAAGAGGAGGAAGAGGAGGAGGAGGAAGAGGAGGGGGGGGAGGAGGAGGGAGGAGGAGGAGGAGGAGGAGAGAGGAGGAGGAGGGAGAGGAGGGAGAGGAGGAGAGGAGGAGGAGGAGGAGAGGAAGAGGAAGAGGAGGAGGAGGGGGAGAGGGGAAGGAGAGGAAGAGGACATAAGAGGAGGAAGAGGAGGGAAAGAGGAAGAAGAGGAGGAGGAGGAAGAGGAGGAAGAGGAGGAGGAGAAGAGAGGGAGGAAGAGGAAGAAGAGGAGGAGGAGGAAGAGGAGGAGAGGAGGAAGAGAGGAGGAGGATGAGGAGGAGGAGGAAGAGGAAGAGGAGGAAGAGGAGGAGGAGAGAGGAGGAATAGGAGGAAAGGACGAGGAGGAGGAGGAGGAAGAGGAGGAGAAGAAGAGAAGGAGAGGAAGAAGAGGAAGAGAAAGAAGGAAGAGGAAGAGGAGGAAGAGGAGGAGGAAGAGGAAGAGGAGGAGGCAGAGGAGGAGGAAGAGGAAGAGGAGGAGAGGAGAAGAGGAAGAAGAGGAGGAAGAAGAGGAGGAAGAGGAGGAGGAAGAAGAGGAAGAGGAGGAAGAAGAGAAGAAGAGGAGGAAGAGGAGGAGGAAGAGGAGGAAGAGGAGGAAGAGGAAGAGGAGGAGGAAGAGGAAGAGGAAGAGGATAGATAGATAGAGACCAAATCACCTGGAGACTAAAAGACACATTTTAACCAACTGTCCCTGAAGTGACTTCTGTCTATTTGACTTTAATCAACTCAGCAGAGTCTCCAGACCAATAACCAAATAACCCATATAATCCAAGTCCAGCATAGAGAGGCTGAGTGAATGTGGTCTGGACTCTGTGGAGGAGAGTCATGGTTTCAGAGACGCTGTAGAAGACAGAATACCTGCTCTGTGATCCAGGTACACTCCTACTCTGGAGGAACCAGGACCTGAGACGAGAGTTTGGATGTTGTTGTAGTAAAATTCATATCTGTTTGAGTAACAATGTAATGACCAAGATTTGTCATTGAATCCAAATCTACATTCATCTGAACTCCCTGCTCTGCTGATATTCTTGTATGTGACTGCTACATCAACTCCTCCTCCTCTCCACTCCACCTCCCAGTAACAACGTCCAGTCAGACTCTCTCTACTCAGGACCTGACACCAAACAGTGAATCTGTCTGGATGATCAGAATAAGACTGTTGTTGTTTCATTAAAGTTACTTTTCTGTTCCCCTCAGATAATAACAGCCATGTGTTTGCTGTGTTTGGATCCAGTGTGATTTGACATGAATATTTCAAGAATTCATCTCTGGTCTTTGGCTCTGGTTGTGGCAGTAAAACATCCACTTCAGTCACTGTCAGTGAGATGTTTGTCCATGTCTCTCTCAGAGTGTCCTGTAGTTTCTTTCTGAGCTCTGTCACAGCTGCTTTCACGTCATCAAAGTTCCTCCGAGGACCAATCTTGATGCTGGATGAGTGTGTAGACTCACTGGGTGGTGGCAGTGGGGTAGTTGTGTAGAAACTGGTTGTGATCCTCTGTGTTTAAGAGCTGCTTCAGCTCGGAGCCTTTCCTCTCCAGCTCAGTGATCTTCTGCTCCAGCTTCTCCTGAACATCTTTGACTCGACTCTCTTCAGTTTCCTGCTGGGATCTGACCAGCTGCTTCACATCAGAGCTACTTTTCTGGATGAGACGGATCATCTCAGTGAAGATCTCCTGACTGTCCTCCACTGTTTTATCAGCAGATTGAGCGATGGCCTTCAGCTCCTGTCCAAGCAGCTCCACATCTTTCTTTGTCTCCTGGATTGTCTGCTGGATTTTTTCTAGCATCACCTCCACCTCCTTCTGCTTCTCAGTCCTTTCTGCTGCAGCTGAGACTGTGTCGTGGCCTTTATGTTCATCCACAGAGCAGAGATAACAGATACTCTGCTGATCAGTACGACAGAACATCTTCATCACCTCATCATGACGAGAGCAGATGTTCTCCTGGAGCTTCTTGGAGGGCTCCACCAGCTTGTGTCTCTTGAATGGAGCTGCGTCATAGATATTTTATCATTCACTGTTTTCATAAAAGCTTTATTTTTATTCATTCTCTTTTTCCTTTTGCTCCAACATCTTCTTGATGTAGGGAGGGGGTAAATAAAGGGTACTGTTAGAATCCACTTGTATGAGGCTACACCTACGGAACAACAACGATAGGTGGTTCTGTTCTCTCTTTTGTAAAACTGGTACACTTGGACGGTGTTGATGTGGATTTACTGTTTCATAAGGAATAAATGTGGAATCATCAAAACGTTGTTGTACTTTTTCATTTTCTTCTTATTTCTTCTTCTTGACTCTTCTTACAGTTCAAATTTAACACTTCTCAACACCAACCAGTGTTAGTTTCTCTCAACACAATCAACTTCCTCATAGTGTCAGTTGTTAACTACTACAGGTGTTCACTCTATATTTACACTGTATGCTGTAATATTACATGTAAAATGAACTATAGGCAATAAAGAGACCACGTTAAGCTGAACACATTTATTTTAAAAGGCACCACCACACACTTTAAAAATCCTTTTAAAATCCTAACAACTAAATCATATGGACAAACGTCACCCCACTGGATTCTGAAATTTAAAAATGAAGCCTGAAGTGAGGAGGTACCAGATGGCTAC
This sequence comes from Planiliza haematocheilus, assembly GCA_005024645.1. Taxonomy (NCBI): domain Eukaryota; kingdom Metazoa; phylum Chordata; class Actinopteri; order Mugiliformes; family Mugilidae; genus Planiliza; species Planiliza haematocheilus. Next base: position 2,833 of record SRSE01000507.1, read on the forward strand.
TGCGTAAGGTGTCCACTACTGAGCTCCCTGCAAAGGAAGAACGTTTTTAGACGGTGACACTGACACTGTCATGTGTTCTGTTAGGTGTCACTAAAGTCCCTCAGTCCCACACAGCTGAAAACCTAAAGAATGCCAAAGAACTCTTAAGTGACGAATGGAGCCTTAAAAAACAAGATCCACTGTCTGGTCACTGACAATGAGGCAAATATGATGGCTAGTGCTTGGCTTCTTAGACTACGTACAATCCTTTCTTAGGGCATGGTTTAAATTCAGTGGCAAAAAAAAGACACTGGATGCAACAGCAGAACTATCAGAGATCTGGATGTGAGCCAGAAAAGTTGTTTTGTTTCTTCAAACCAGCACAAGGGCCAAGGAGAAACTGGCAGAGGTTCAGGAACAACTTGAAAAAACAGTACAAAACCGATACAGAGGAGTCAGTTAGCAGAGTCACAGCAGATGTGCAGGATGGAGGAGATCAGAACATGTCAGACCCTCAACATCACAGCTAATAGCTTTCTCTTTATTTGATCATTGCTTGTATATATGCTCTATCTAACAACTGGATGGATTTCCATGTGTTTTACAGACCACAACAGAGGAAGCCCCTGGTCCCTCAACACAAGATGCTGACTCTGACAACCTGTGGGAACTTCTGGACTGCTGAGTTGCTCGGTTGCATTAGTCTGTAGAAAAACCTTCTTTGAGACAAAAACACCTTCTCACCTTCTTCTGCTCTGATTTCTTGCAGGTGCAACTCAGAGAGTCCAAAATGCCTCAGCAGAAGCAGCAGTTGAGGTTCAGCAGTATTTGTCTGAGGCCTACGTCTCCAGAGGAGAAGACCCTTTGAAATACTGGCAGTCAAGGGCGGCAGTTTATCCAAATCTGTACAAGCTTGCCAGACAATATTTACATACGTCTGCAACGCCTGTGCCATGTGAAAGGGTCTTCTCCAAAGCTGGAGAGGTGATAAGTAAGAAGAGGAACAGAGTAAAGCCTAAGTCAGCTGAAATGATCTTGTTTTTAAATAAAAATCTCTGAACCATCCAAATCCCCTTCCCAGTCTCACAAGCATTTAGTACAACTACTGTCATCACAGTCCCTAGATGCACAAGCATTTCACTTTTTTATTTTGTAAATACATTTTTATATTTCTATCAATCTTATAAAAGCATAAATGTAAAACATACAGCATTATATCACTAACTCATACAAGTATATTATTATTTTCTATAAAAAAAATCAAGCATGTCAAGATGAACACACTGTAGATCCTTTAATGTTAAACACAGCCGTGTCTTTCTGTTTCACGATCCTTTGCCCTGTTTCATGTGAATGCTATGTATAGTTTTATCCAGCAGATGTCGCCACATTCAATTTGATCAAATGCTTCAAAACACTGAACCATTTCAACACAGTTGCTTCAGATTGATTGAGTGCTTCAGAAAGCTTCGGTGTCTCCATCACTAAGGACAATAAGGCAGGAGTTGGGAAGAAAAGGAGATTTGATTAAAAAACAAAACAAGCCCAAAACAGAAAGAGCTGCTGAGACAGCAGGTATTCCAGAAACTAAAATCAAAACTTCCAAAAAGACAAAAACATAACATCACACGACTAGAGATCAAGAACGCTGGGAAACAGTAGAAAACACTGTGATGTGACAGAGGACAAAGAGAAAAGCAGGACTATATTTAAACACAAGGGCAGAGGAGACACAGGTGAAAACAATCAGGGCGGGGCAGACAATCACAAAGGCGGGAAATCACAGGACAGGAAACCAAGAAGTTAACAAAATAAAACAGGAACGTGAAAAACATGAACCATGAAAGAAACTCCAAACATGAACACAGGAATGAACAAAGCAGAACCATGACAGATGTTAGGTTGATCTTATAAGATGCATTGGATGCTCAGTGTGTTAGTAGGAAACTACTTGTTCCTAAGTATCTCAGAAGTTTTCTTTCTCTCCAAACATTTCATTGTCAGTAGTTTTAAACACCAGGGGGCTGAGAAATCTTACAAAAGGTAAAGCATTGTTCTGATACGCTAAACAACTGAACACATACGTTTGTTTCTGTCAGGAATCTCATCAGGATCAGAATCAGAATACTTTGTTAATCCTTCAAGGGAATTGTTTTGTTGCTCCCATAAAGTGAGAGTTGCAGGTTAACAGAGTAAATAGAATAGAAATAAAAGTTTTGCAAACATATATAAAAAATAAAGTAAGATGCATTTAAAGTGAAAGAAACAGTATTGCACAAGTATTCACAATATACAGAGGTAAGAGGTTGCACATAAATAAACAGCGTCTGAAGTGTTGACAGTGTTTAGAGTGACCAACACTCAGTGGGAGGAGTTATAACGTTTGATGGCTACAGGCAGGAATGACCTCCTGTGGTGTTCTGTTGTACATTTGGGCAGAATGAGTCTGTTACTGAAGGTTCTCCTTAGACTGACCAGTGTGTTGTGGAGTGGCTGAGATGAGTTCTCCAGGATGGTCTCCACTCTTGCCAGCATCCTCCTCTTAGACACTGTGTTCAAAGAGTCCAGCTCCACCCTGACACCATCACTGGCCTTGTGCATCAGTTTGTTGAGTCTATTTGCGTCTGCCGCTCGCAGCCTGCTGTCCCAGCATGCAACGGTGTACAGGAGCACACTGGCCACCACAGACTCATAGAGCATCCTCAATGTTGTCCGGCACATGTTGAAGGACCTCAGTCTCCTCAAAAGGTAGAGTCGACTCTGTCCCTTCCTGCAGAGTAACCTCAGTGTTCTTTGACCAGTCTAGTTTATTGTCGATGTGCACCCCCAGATACTTGTAGTCCTCCACAATGTCCACCTGGCCCCCCTGGATGGTAACAGGGATCTCCAAAGCCTTTTTTCTCCTCATGTCCACAACCAGCTCCTTTGTCTTCATCACATTCAGCTGAAGGAAGTTGTCCTTCAGTTTCCCACCACAGTTCTGTACTCAGCCTCCTCATCATCACTGATCCGGTGTGTAGTCGCTGATCCGGTCTGGGGCTGCAGGGGTGTGGTGTTTTTGGCACTGGGACGAGGCGTGATGTCTTCCACAGCACAGGTACCCTCTGTAGGTTCAGGCTCATGTTGAAGACCAGCTGAAAGACTCCACACAGCAGCTGTGAATGATGTGAATTTTTGGAGAAAGATCAGCTGGTGTTTTATCCATGAAACATAGACACAATAGTGACATTTTCCATCCAGATGTAGATCCCAACGGTCATTTTATTTGTCACGTTATCTCTTACAACAAAGCTGCTCTGATCATTTCTAATGTGTATGGGTACAAGTCAAAGCCAAACATCCAGTTATTTAGTGAACTAGAGAACAGAATTAAACATCGGTTAAATACGTTTCCAAACTCACAAACTGTAATTGGTGGAGATGTTAATGTAACACTGAATCCCTGAATAGACAAGTGGCCTCCTGCTCAAGAAAACTAGAAATTCTTTCTTAAAACTGTTGATGGAGAAATGTGACTTAATAGACATATGGAGGGTTAAATCCCAGGATGTGGTAATGTACACCTGGAGCAACGAAGGAAACACGAGTCTCTCTCACTTAGACTTCTGGTTGGTTTCCAAACATCCAAATGAAGATGATATTACAGTTAATATTCTTCCCTGTCCCTTAAGCCATCATAAAGCTATTTATATTTCTAGTCAATTGTTTTCTTGTGATAAATGTAGTAAAGCAAAGTATTGGAAATGAAACTTCTCAAATATGTTGAGGTCAAAACAAAAGTCTCTCAGGTAATAACAGACTTTTTCAAGAAAGCAGGAAGAGATAATTGATACTCACTGGACTGGGAGCTGTTTAAATACGAAGCAGCAAATTATTTATACAGAATACAGAAAGCTTTATTAATCCCCAAAGGACAATTCAGTTTCTACAGTCCACCATCTAAAACATACAACCATTCACACAACAATAGTTCTACCTAAAGTGCACTGTGCCAAGAACAGATCAGTCAATAATTATTTCCTCAGCTCAGTGTTTAACAGCGTAACAGCTGAAGGAATAAATGATCTTGTATAACGGTTTGTCTTTCTGTGAGGCAGCAAGTAACGCTGACCTGATGGCATGAGAACAAATTCATGTCCAAGAACATGACGTTGGTTCATCAGACTTTTTGCTTTTCAGAGGACACGTTTCTCCCAAAGAGAATTCAGGTCGCACATCTGGATTCCAATAATTCTGGAGCAGACTTTCACAGTATTATTTAAACAGTTTGGGTCCTTCACTGTAATATTACCAAACCAACAATAATATATCGATATATGACAAGTACACAGTACAAAGATCTGGAGACACCAATAATCCTGCTCAATAAATCAACTCTGTGCTGGACACGTTTGACCACTGACTCAGACTTAATGTCAAACTTCAGCTGAGAATCAAAAACTGTACCCAGATATTTATAAGAATTTACCATCTCCACATCCTCACCATGAATCCTGCACGCTGAGGTATTTGTCACGTTCTTTCTAAAATCAATGATGAGTTCCTTAGTTTTAAGGACATTGAGGTCAAGAAGGCTGTCGTCACACCACGTTACAAAATCAGGAAGTGCACGTCTGTGATCTGACTCTGCACTTAAGAGGCTACAAGAGCCTGACTCATTAACAGAGGAGGAAAAAAAACTGGACATGATGAAGAAAAGAAGGTCAGAAGGAGCTTTTATTAGATCCTGGAAACAATGGACAGAAGGAGAACTGAACTCTGCATATTTCCTCAAACTGGAAACATATCATGCAAAATTTAACTCCATCAATGAAGAGAAAATGAACAAGACTTTATCTGAAGATCCAAAACTTATATCTCAAGTTTGTTCCACAATTTACAGAAACTTCTGCACATCAGAATACTCTGAGAACGACACATGATCGTTTCTAAATTCATTACATAACACCCCTGGAGTTGATGACTCAGAGAGAGATCTCTGTGATCTCCCTCTGTCTGAAGCTGAGGTCAGAGTTTGCACAGACAGTTTGAAAAATAACAAATCTCCTGGAACGGATGATCTGTCTTCAGGATTTTCCAAACTCTTCTTCTACCTCCCAGCAATGAGCCAAGGTCTGATTACTCTACTCCCCAAACCAAGCACAGATACACTCTACACTGACAACTGGCGTCCCATCTGCCTCTTGAATAATGATGAGAAGATTCTGGCCACAGTCCTCGCTAGAAGGATCAAAAAAGTTCTGGGATCAATGACTGACGAAGCTCAATCAGGGTTCATGGCCAATAGACACATCGCTAACAACATCAGGTTAGTCTTAGATGTACTTGACTACTCACATTTGATTTCAGACAATAGTTTCTTACTTTTCTTAGATTTATTTTGTAATGCTATTAAAACACTGTATAATAATGCAAACTGTTCAGTTAAGCTTAAACATGGGACTTCCCCCAGATTTGTAGTGGACCGTGGCGTTCAGCAGGGTTGTCCTAGGGTTAGGGTTATCTGTCTCTACTTGCTACCAAGCTTTTACCAAATCTAATAGTTTACAGGGTATTTCTATTGCAGACCTTACAGTCTCAGTGTTATATAAGCTAATGTTACTGGCACAATTTTACCCCTCATTGATTTTTATTTGGAATAACCTCCACACAAGTCACTGCAATGTTTGCACTGTATGTTTACAAGGTTTGCTGCTGACTACTCACATGTATATATCTGTACAGCTCTATTTGATCACTTTGGTTTTCTGAAGATAATGTTGTGTACATGGAAATATCTGAGGTCCCAACAGTATAATCATACTTTCTGTGCTGACTCTGAAACTCCAAACTGTCCTCCTCCCACCAGACCATTCTCCTCGTCTACTGAGGCTCAGTCCACTTTCTTCATGTCTTCCTGCAGTCAACGTCACAGCAGGTGAACAAGTGAAATGATGATGATGATGATGAAGACCACAAGAGGGCGCCTTCATCCTGCTAACCAGGGATGTAGTGGAGGTTAAAGCTCCTCAACTCACTTTGTCCACAGTTTGACTTCATCACATGTTATCAGGGAGATCAAATCACATTTAGAAGCTGTGCAATGATCTGGTGCGTTCAAGTCCCCGTGGGATAAAAGGCCACTTTAACAAAAAACTCCACTGGTGTCCATATGTGTCTGGACACTGTTTCTGTTGTTTTACCTGTTGATCAGAACATATTCAAGTTACAGTTCTACAATGAATCTGGGATTAAAGTGCAGACCAGGCTCTGAACCAGAACCAGGAGAAGGGATCACATCACTCCAGTTTTAGCAGATCTCTGCTGGCTCCCAGGATGTTGTAGAATCGCTTTGAAGCTCTTCATGGCCGTGCCCCGGACTACATCGCTGACCTTTCAGCTCCATAAAGGCCAGCTCGTACCTTGAGATCCTCGGGCAGAGGTCTAGCTGAAAACTAAAGGGGGCTGTGGAATGATCTGAGGAAATCAGGTCAGCTGACTCTGTCAACTCTTTGAAATCTCAACTTTAAACAGATTTTTATTGGAGAGCCTTTCTTGGTTTTACTTGGAGTCAGTTTTAATTCTTAATCCTTAACTGTGTTTTATTGTTTTTCTTTGAGCTGTTCTGTTTTTATTAACTTTGTTTTATGTTCGTCTTCTTCGTCTTATCCGGATCCGGGTCGCGGGGGCAGCAGCTTCAGCAGGGAAGCCCAGACAGCCCTCTCCCCAGCCACTTCTACAAATACATGAGTAAATAAAAATGCAATCAAAGCTAAAAAAGAAGAAACAGCGTCTAGTTTAGAGCCACAGCACATTTTGGAGAATTCACCTTTTATGATCCAAGTTTGACGTCTGCTACAACCCTCAGATAAAGTCCACCTCCAGGGTCATGCATCGTGATAACAACTGTGGAGTTTATCATTTATCCTGAGGGTGGCGCTACAGGAACGGTCAGGAAAACTAAAGACTTTGACAGAACTTTTATTTTCACTCAGAAAAAAACATGAAACGATTAAAAGAAGCAACAAGTAACAACAGACACTGCATCAATAATAAAAAATAAAAGAAGGATTTTCAGGATTTGAGTCATTTTTATGGATAAATGTAGAAAACATTTAGGACTCAAACACTTTCAAGCAGAACAGGAAACAAAAGAAAATGGGCGATGCTTGAGTCATTGCTGGTTCTACTTTAAAGATTGTTTTTCTCTGCAACAATTATTTCCATGGTCTGAAGGACAACACGCGCCTTCAAGCTACAGGACAACAGATAGATATATACAGTAGATGCTGACTTTTAACTCTTCTACCTTTTTCAAAGAGGGAGATATTTTTTGTCAGTTTCCTGTGATGAAAAGAAAAAGCAAACTGTGCTTAGGATGTTGCTGGGTTATTGTGGAACATCATCTAAACTCAGGATGTTTGGGTGATTTATTGTTTCTGAATGAAAACGTAAAAATACATGAAGAGAAAATAAAGAGAGTTGAAGGAAAGTCAAAGGCCAGCGGTTTTAAATTTGAAAAGATGACAAGTCACGACACTAATGCATCAGTTAGTCAGGAATCTACATGAAGATAAAAAGGTCAGCGACTGATAAACACCTTCAAGCATCAGGTTCATCAGGTTATTCCCTCTGACGGACACTTGTCTTCCTTTGACCTGCTTCTAATTAAAATACTTTACACGACTAAAACAATAGAACTCATGTCTGACAATGGTCATCACACACCAAGAAGAGGAAGAGGAGGAAGAGGAGGAGGAGGAAGAGGAGGAGGAAGAGGAGGAAGGAGGAGGAGGAAGAGGAGGAGGTGAGGAGGGGGTGAGGAGGGGGTGAGGAGGAGAAGAGGAGGAGAAGAGGAGGAGAAGAGGAAGAGGGGAGGAAAGAGGAAGAGGAGGAAGAGGAGGAGGAAGAGGAGGAAGAGGAGGAGGAAGAGGAGGAAGAGGAGGAAGAGGAGAGGAAGAGGAGGAGGAGGAGGAGGAAGAGGAGGGGAAGAGGAGGAGGAAGAAGAGGAAGGAAGAGGAGAGAGGAGGAGGAGGAGGAAGAGGAAGAGGAAGAGGAGGAGGAGGAAGAGGAGGAGGAGAGGAAGAGGAGAAAAAGAGGAGATGATAGAAGAGGAGGGAGAGGAAGAAGAGGAGGAGGAGGAAGATGAGGAAGAGGAGGAAAGAGAGGAGAGGAGGAGTAAGGAGTGGAAGATGAAAGAGGAGGAGAAGAAAGAAGGATGAGGAAGAAGAGGAGATGATGAAAGAGGAGGGGGAGGAAGAGGAGGAGGGAGGAGAGGAGGAGGAGGAGGAATAGGAGGAAAGGAGGAGGAGGAGGAGGAGGAGGAGGAAGAGGAAAGGAGGAGGAAGAGAAGAGGAGAGGAGGAGGAGGAAGAGAAGGAGAAAATGAAGAAGAAAGTGAAGAAAGAGGAAGAGGAGGAGGAGGAAGAGAAGGAGAAAGGAGGAAGAAGAGAAGAAAGAGGAAGAGGAGGAAGAGGAGGAGGAAGGAGGAGGAGGAGAGGGAGGAAGAGGAGGAAGAAGAGGAGAGGAGGAGGAAGAAGAGGAAGAGGAGGGAAGAGAGAGAGAGGAGGAAGAGGAGGAAGAGGAGGAGAGGAAGAGGAAGAGGAGGAAGAGGAGGAGGAAGAAGAGGAGGAGGAGGAAGAGAGGAGGAGGAGAAGAGGAGGAGGAGGAAGAGAAGAGGAAGAGGAAGAGGAGGAAGAGGAGGAGGAGGAAGAGGAGGGAAGAAGAAGAAGAGAGAAGAGGAGAAGAAGAGGAGGAGGAGAAGAGAGGAGGAAGAGGAGGGAGGAGAGGAAGAGGAGGAGAAGAGAGAAGAGGAGGAGGAAGAGGAGGAAGAGAGTAGAGAGAAAAGAGGAGGAAGAGGAGGAGAGAGGAGATGAGGAGGAGAGGAGGAGGAAGAGGAGGAGGAGGAGGAAGAGGAGGAGGAAGGAAGAGGAGGAAGAAGAGGAGGAAGAGGAGGAAGAGGAGGAAGAGGAAGATAAGGAAGAGGAGCAAGAGGAAAATGAGGAAGAGGAGGAGGAGGAAGAGGAAGAGGAGGAGGATAGATAGATAGAGACCAAATCACCTGGAGACTAAAAGACACATTTTAACCAACTGTCCCTGAAGTGACTTCTGACTATTTGACTTTAATCAACTCAGCAGAGGTTCCATAAGAATATAATCCAAGTCCAGCATAGAGAGGCTGAGTGAATGTGGTCTGGACTCTGTGGAGGAGAGTCATGGTTTCAGAGACGCTGTAGAAAGACAGAATACCTGCTCTGTGATCCAGGTACACTCCTACTCTGGAGGAACCAGGACCTGAGACGAGAGTTTGGACTTTGTTGTAGTAAAATTCATAACTGTTTGAGTAACAACGTAATGACCAAGATTTGTCATTGAATCCAAATCTACATTCATCTGACCTCCCTGCTCTGCTGATATTCTTGTATGTGACTGCTACACCAACTCCTCTTCCTCTCCTCTCCACCTCCCAGTAACAACGTCCAGTCAGACTCTCTCTACTCAGGACCTGCCACCAACCAGTGAATCTGTCTGGATGATCAGAATAAGACTGTTGTTGATTCATTAATGTTACTTTTCTGTTCCCCTCAGATAATAACAGCTGTGTGTATGCTGTGTTTGGATCCAGTGTGATTTGACATGAATATTTCAAGAATTCATCTCTGGTCTTTGGCTCTGGTTGTGGCAGTAAAACATCCACTTCAGTCACTGTCAGTGAGATGTTTGTCCATGTCTCTCTCAGAGTGTCCTGTAGTTTCTTTCTGAGCTCTGTCACAGCTGCTTTCACGTCATCAAAGTTCCTCCGAGGACCAATCTTGATGCTGGATGAGTGTGTAGACTCACTGGGTGGTGGCAGTGAGGGGTAGTTGTGTAGAAACTGGTTGTGATCCTCTGTGTTTAAGAGCTGCTTCAGCTCGGAGCCTTTCCTCTCCAGCTCAGTGATCTTCTGCTCCAGCTTCTCCTGAACATCTTTGACTCGACTCTCTTCAGTTTCCTGCTGGGATCTGACCAGCTGCTTCACATCAGAGCTACTTTTCTGGATGAGACGGATCATCTCAGTGAAGATCTCCTGACTGTCCTCCACTGTTTTATCAGCAGAGTGAGCGATGGCCTTCAGCTCCTGTCCAAGCAGCTCCACATCTTTCTTTGTCTCCTGGATTGTCTGCTGGATTTTTTCTAGCATCACCTCCACCTCCTTCTGCTTCTCAGTCCTTTCTGCTGCAGCTGAGACTGTGTCGTGGCCTTTATGTTCATCCACAGAGCAGAGATAACAGATACTCTGCTGATCAGTACGACAGAACATCTTCATCACCTCATCATGACGAGAGCAGATGTTCTCCTGGAGCTTCTTGGAGGGCTCCACCAGCTTGTGTCTCTTGAATTGTGCTCCGTCATAGTGAGGTTGGAGGTGTTTCTCACAGTAAGAAACCAAACAGACCAGACAGGACTTGAAGGCTTTCAGCTTCCTCCCAGTGCAGACATCACAGGCCACATCTTCAGGTCCAGCATAGCAGTGATCAGCTGGAGCAGCTTGGAGTCCAGTCTTCTTCAGCTGCTCCACTAACTCTGCTAACATGGTGTTTTTGTCCAGGACAGGCCTCGGTGTGAAAGTCTTCCTGCACTGAGGGCAGCTGTGGATTCCCTTCTGGTCTTCTTCATCCCAGTGGCTTTTAATACAGTTCATGCAGTAGCTGTGTCCACAGGGAACAGTCACAGGATCCTTCAGTAGATCCAGACAGATGGAACAAGAGAAGGTTTCTCTGTCCAGCTCAACTCCTTTCTGCTCCATTTCACCTCTCAGTGTCGACGACTGTGTGAGTTTCTGTTTGCTAGAAGTGAAACTAGTCTGAGCTCTGATCTGAACAACATGTGATTGTACAGTGAATGGAGCCTGTCAGCTCTCTCACTTCACCACATGCTGGTTACACCCATCTTCAATGTAGAGATCTAAAGGGGAGGGAACAAGGAAACATGAGGAAATATGAGTGGAGCTGCTCCAGGAAGAGGGAGGAGTTATCAGACTCTTGTTCCAGGAAGAGGAGCAGACTACAAAACAAATCAGAATCAAATCCACATCATTCATGGTCATAGACGCCACAGACATGTTACAGTTACACACTAATTCTACTGGATGAGCTTTTAATGCTGATTAATTCAGTCCCCTAAAAAGATCAGCTCTAAGCAGCTTTTATTTTAGTCATTAGAAGTCTATTGGTCAGTCGACTGTTGATTCAGATTCAACTTGAAAACACAGTAACACTCACTGATACTGAAGCTGCAGCTAAAATACTGAAGAAGATCATTACTGGAAGATGTGAAGACTTTAAGGAGACACTAGAGGCTAAATCCATGTTTTTCATCCATGGCTCAAGTCACTTTTCACATGTTGCTCTCTTCTGCTTCTATAACATGTCTTCTTTCAGACTGCTGCAAAGAAAACCTTCAAACCACACATTTAGGTGTTTGTCTGAGCACAGTTATGAAAAGCAACACATGTTAAGACGTATTTAATGACTCAAATATCAACTGTGGAGCTTTCATGGGGACATCTTTGTTTCCTTTTTCAGTGCAGCAGCCAATAATCTACAAATACACAGCAGCTACTTTACTTCTGTCATGGATCCAAACAAATATGGACGGAGAAGCTGGTGGAAAGAACGTAAATTGCTCTTATTATCCTGACATTTATTAACTAGTGCTGAACAAGCAAGATTTTCCACGTTAACGTTTAAAGGAGCGAATGTGAAAACTTTTGATTTGATCTGATTTCCTGATCTGAATGAATGACCTACCATCAGTCAGGTAAATAATCTACAGTCAATACAAACGGTTAGAGCCTACTTACTTGTTTGGAGCTGCACGGAGGAACTGCTTCACTTCACAACAGGAAAAGAGAAAATGTTTCAGAGGAGGAAGTAGCTGCAGGTTTGAACTCGATTCAACAGTTTCATCAGAAATCTAATCACGTGACAAAGAAGGAGGGACTGTGGTTATTTCCTGATCAGCAGTAGTGAAGGGAACTCTTCTATTTTGTTCTAATTAGTAATGATGAATGGTTTGTGTGTTGAAAACATATTTTATCATTCACTGTTTTCATAAAAGCTTTATTTTTATTCATTCTCTAGAAAACAAAGTACAGTTACTATTGTTTAACATTTGAATCAAAGCTGTAAATGAACAACTGAACCACAGCAAACAAATCAAATAAACACAGGCCAAAGTCTGAACATTATGACACTTTAGATCAAAGTCTTCAGGTTAGAATTAATACCAGACGTCTCAGCTTGGATGTCCAGTCTTCACTCACTTCTTCTCTTTTTTCCAGACACTTCAGCATTTAAATCTGGCATGGGCGACTAAAAGGAGATAAAGAAAGGGAAATGTACTTGTTCTTGAACGATTTCCATTATTACATCACGTACTAAAACTGCAGCCTTGGAACAGAACGTGATCAACGCGCTGTGTCTCCTTGTGGTCGTCTCTGATTTGTATTTATTTGTTGTCCCTTCCATGCATATGTCTGCAGTCTGTATGTGATCTTCTTATGCAGAAATGTTGGTGATCACTGACTTGTTGACTACGTTTCATGTTAGAAATGGTAAACATAACCCAACCTGCAGCGTTTCATCATGGCTCAGACATGATGGGTGTGATCAGAATAAGTTGACTGCATTAACACTGCATGTGGTATTCAATATGTAACTTGGGGCTTGTTTTTATTTTCTAAGCTTCATCCTTGGTGTGTGTTGTATTGATTTATTACGATGTTGTTGTTTTGTTGGATTGGAAAACATGAAGAACAGCACAAGGTGTTGACCTATAGAGCACATTAATGTATGTCAGAATCACAATAATTCAGTAGATATTATTCTACACATTAACTGCTTTGTATGAGACTTTCTTATACTATAGACTACCTTGTCATATGTTGTATTATTTTTAATGAGATGTAACCCGACCGCCCTCAAGAGAAAACAAAATATAAAAACATTGTCCAAGTTGGTAAGATACAAAGAAAATTCTGACATATCTGAAATCAGCTAAAGTTGATATAGCCTTTGTCCAGGAAACACATCTAAACATGAAAGAATCTTTGAAATTAAGGTCCTCTTGGGTGGGGAAGGTTTTCTCAAGTCCAGGAACTGGCAAAAGCAGAGGGGTTTCCATTTTGATTAATAAGGCAATTCATTTTAATGAAACAAATGTGTTAATAGACTCGGAAGGTCGTTATGTGATAGTGTATGGTCAACTCCTGGATACCCCAGTTGCTCTCTGTAATATTTACGCACCCAATTTTGATAAGCCAGAGTTTTTTCATGACCTATCTCAACTTCTCTTGGACCTCGGGGATGTTCAGATAATACTTGGTGGAGATTTCAACCAAATATTAGATCAAGACCTCGACAGATCATTGCCCAGACGTAATACAGAAAGCAGATCAGCGGCTGCCATTAGACAACTTGCCACTGACCTGGGTCTAAAAGACATCTGGAGGCTAATACACCCAGATGCAAGAGATTATTCCTTCTTTTCTTCTCCCCACAACGTCTACACTAGGATTGATTATTTTTTAATTTCTCAATCATTAGTTGATTTTTCCCTCAGCTCGGATATAGGTAATATAATCATTTCAGATCATGCCCCAGTTTTTCTCTGCCTAACAAAATTTTCACAGACACCTAAAAGCCGCAGATGGCGCCTAAATGTATCCTTATTGAAAGATAACTCATTCCTTGAGATGATTCGGAATGAAACATCACTCTTTAAGGAAACAAATAGCAAGCAAGATAGTAGAATTTCAATATGGTGGGATACTTTAAAAGCTTATTGGAGAGGGAGAATTATTTCTTATGCCTCTTACAGGAAAAGACTAGCTAATGAGAAAACTAACAAACTAGAGAGCGAACTTAAATACTTGAAGTCTCATATTCTCAGAACAAGGATAGATCCACACTGAACAAAATTATTGCTACTAAATTTCAACTAAATAAAATATACCACAAAAAAGCTGAGTATGCTTTGTTTCGGACCAAACAGGCATACTGGGAAATGGGTGAAAGACCTGGTCGCCTGCTGGCCTACCGTTTAAAGCAACAGGATAGTATGAACCATATAGCTGGCACGAGGCAACCAGATGGCCATATCTCTACCGCCTCTAAACAGATCAACGAAAGTTTTAGATCCTTTTATGAAACTCTCTACTCATCACAAGGTGATTTAGATAAGCAGAAATTTGATAGGTTTTTTTCTGATCTTAACCTCCCACAACTAACTGAGAGTGACAGAGACTTTTTGGAGGCGCCAATAAAACTCGAGGAGATCTCTCAAGCAATCAGAAGCATGCCATCAAATAAATCTCCTGGATTAGATGGATTGCCTGCTGATTTTTACAGAGCATTTGTAGACATTATTAGCCCTATATTGCTCGAGGTCTACTCTGATGCATTTACAGCTGGCACCTTACCACAGTCAATGCACACTGCAGTTATATCTTTCATTCACAAAAAGGGGAAAGATGATTTGGATCCTAGTGGCTACCGACCTATTTCCTTACTTAACTGTGATCAAAAGATTTTAGCAAAGATATTAGCTAATCGCTTATCTAAAGTCATTGGAGGCATTATTCACATGGACCAATCAGGCTTCATCCCAAATCGCTATAGCTCCGATAATATTAGACGGCTTGTCAATCTCCAGTGTTCAGTATATGACTCCACCGATCCAACAATCGCTTTGTCACTAGACGCGGCTAAAGCCTTCGATTGTGTCGAATGGGCATATCTTTTTGAAACCCTTGAACGATTCGGCTTTGGGAAAAATTTTATTACATGGATCAAAACTTTGTATGATACCCCCTATGCTTGTGTTTTGACAAATGGTCTTATATCTAATCCATTCCAGTTACATAGGTCTACAAGACAAGGCTGCCCCTTAAGTCCAGGTCTGTTTGTGCTTGCCTTGGAGCCCTTAGCACAGAAACTAAGGAATAATCCAGATATACATGGAATCACAGTGGGCAATATCCATCACAAACTTTTATTGTACGCAGATGATATGTTAGTAATGTTAACGCAACCAGAAAAATCCATACCTAATTTATTAAACTGTATTGAAGAGTTCACATTATTATCTGGATATCGCATTAACTGGGACAAATCGGAGGCCATGCCTTTATCAGGCCATTGTCCATCTACCCTCTTACATCGATGGAAATTTCGCTGGGCTTCTAAAGGCATCAAATATCTAGGCATTCGAATAACTCCTGATTACAAAGATATGGTCCGAGAGAACGTCAACCCTCTGCTTCAGAAGATGAGATCAGATTTTGGCAGATGGTCTAAAATCCACCTTTCACTCTGGGGAAAAATAAATTCTATTAAAATGATGTCCGCACCAGTTATATATTATTTACTTTCCCACCTCCCTCTGAACATTCCCGAGTCCTACTTTAGAGATTTTGACACACTTATCCTAGATTTCATTTGGGGCAATTCACCTCATCGTTTGGGAATAAAGAAATTACAGGCCCACACAAAAAGAGGGGGATTTTCTCTTCCCAACTTCAGATGGTACAGCTGGGCCTTCAATATGAAACCCATAAGAACATGGTTAACTAATGATGGGGCAGGAGATAGACTAAGTTGGTTCCAAATAGAAACTGAAGTGAGTGGAGGGTTATCCCCTTGGTCCGAGCTATTTATTACAAAACTTTCATCACATAATGAGAATCCTATTATCGCTAATACTAAATTAATGTGGCATAAATTACATAGAGCAGGGCGTTGGGACTTTTTGAAATCCCCGCATGCACCACTGTGGAACAACAAGCAAATTCTAATCGGGAATAAAACGGTTAACTGGACTATTTGGCAAAAAGCGGGGATAAATTACATTTTACATCTGTTCGATAGTAACACTAAACTATTTTAAGCTTTAACCAAATAGTGGATAGATACAAACTACCACATAACCAATACTGGAGATATGTCCAAATGCAAAGCACTCTATCTAAATGGTTAGGAGGCCCACTTACCTGCCCTACAGGCAGCCCAATTGAAGAACTGCTAAATAAATCAAATTCAGGCAAGGGCATTACTCTTAAGATTGTTAGTTTATTGCAGGAACAATTATCTGACCCTCTGCTCAAGGTTAAGAAACACTGGGCAGGTGACTTGGCTATGGACATATCTCCTGAAGATTGGAAGTCATGTTTAAACAACGTCAATACAGTGTATAAAGAAATGGGTAATAGATTTATTCAATTGAAAATAATACATAGATGGCATCGGACGCCACAACAACTGTATAAATGGAAATTAATACCTGTAGACTCTTGCTGGAGATGTGACGGAAGTGGTGCTTCTATACTACATATACTTTGGACATGTCCAGTACTTAAGGATTGGTGGAACAACATTCATCAGATTATATTTGAAGTCCTGCACAAAAGATTTAAAATCTCTGCAAAACTGTGTGTCTTGGGATCGACCACTGAGCTCAAGGACAATGACTTTACTTGCTTTGAAAAAAGATGGATTATCTTAGCTCAGCAAAACGAATACTGCTAAGACACTGGAGGAAAAGACTGCCACCTCCTTATGAAGAATGGACTACAACAATGGCACAGTTAGCTGCCTACGAGAGGGTGACGTACTCTCTACTGGATAAACTGGATCAATATATGCCCACTTGGAGCCCTTTTACTGACTGGTTGTCTGTGGGCTAATGGTTGCCATGACAATGTAATGTGATTGCTGATTTGGTGTGCTTGTCTGCTGGGAGGTGTCAGTGTGGTGGTCTATGGTGGTGTGTGTTTGTTTTGGGTTTTTTTTGTTTGTTTGTTCTTGTTTTTCTGAAAACAAAAGAAAATAACAACTTAGGGAGTAATTTTCTGGCCTTGTTGGCTCTATGATTGAATGAATGGATCTCTCCCTGTCTGTATTATTTGTTTGTTTGACTTCAATAAAAAGTTCATTACAAGTTGGTAAGATACTGGGTGCATCGTCTTAGACATCACTTATCAAGTATTATATTCTTGAATTGCCATATTGCAACAAGGTACATTCATTTCATAGCCAATAGGAAGAAAGCAGAGGAGAGGAAGACCGGTTCTGGGCCAGCGGTGTCCCCCCTCACCCCTGCAGAGGAGCTGGCGATCAGTATCAATCGAGGGCGTCCGATGACGGAGGGGATTCCTGGTGGCACGTCATCGGAGCCCTCAACCTCCCAGGAGGAGCAGAATGAACTAGTGCAATGTATTTTCCCTAATAGACCTACGCCTAAATCACTTATGTCTAATTTGTGTAGCCTTGCATGTTCGAAAATGACCAGTTTAAAGATTAAGTACCCGAACATAACCTGAACAAAACCTACCCCTACCAGGTTAAGTTCAGAGCCTATGTTACTATAGTTACTTACATAGCCTGATCATATTTGAGCTTTCTGGAACTTAAATTCCAGGTTTACCGCTAACTCTGGGTTAACATATCCAGATAAGCCAGTAAACCTGCTTTCTGGAATACCCCCCTGGCCTCCACATTCACTAGATTCACTAGATTAGTTAATGTAAATTTTTATCTGTCATTGTAGGTTGTTAATATAATGTTGATGTTCAAGTTTCATTGTTTTTGGATAAGTTTTGTTTATTAGTGCATTATTTGACACAGAAACAGGATGTGATATCACGATGACTTCAAGTTGCCATGCCAACCGTTCCTTAAAGTGGTCCCCTGGAACCGTGAGAGTTTGAAAAAAATAAATAACTACAGTGTCTAATCCATCATGTCCCTGTAAGTGGTGGAGGTAGAGCAGAGCGTAGTATTAATTAAACTAAAACATGAGTGAGTCTGGAGGAGGTGTGGGCGGGGCATCGATATCACGGCTCCAGGTGGCTCCCCCCTCAGATCGTACTGATCAGACTCTAGCTCCAAAGTCACAAGATGGCGCCGCCCGTATCCCTGGGAAAATGGCATCAGTTTGGCCAATGAGAGGAAGAGGAGACGTGTTGTCCATATTTATATACAGTCTATGGTCAGAACTGTTGTGGAGGGAGACCTGGACAATAATAGGAGGTGGTCATAATATTATGGCTGATTGGTGTATACTGGTGCAACACTATAAATTCCCCCCTGTGGGATAAATAAAGGATTCTCTTCTCTTATCTAGAATATTAACTGCAGTGATTTTTAACAGTCCCAACCTGTCTGCACTGGAACAAAGCCACTGGAGTTACTGGTGAACACAGGGTCTGCTCACAGATGCTGAGGCTTTGTTTTCTGCTTTGATTGCTCAAGTTGCTCTTGCCAAGGTCAACTATTTATTTGTATTAAACAAGAGAACAGCAGAGTATTACTTCCACTCCCTTCACGTATGTTAACATCTAGAGGCTGTTACTCACAAGTGTCGTATGTTTCATGCTTTAAATGCTTTTTTATTTCCTCACACTAGTCATCTCCTCTTTGTTTGGACGTCTCTGTTTCTGAGCTCTGTTCCTTCTGGTTCCTGAGTTTTTATCTACCTCAGTCTGTGTGCTTTTGGTTTTTCAACCGTCCTCCTGCGTCCAGCATTTGGATGTTATGTCCATAACGTAGTCTGCTGGAGTTTGTCACTGTGTCGCACAGCTACTGGTCTATAGGTCTAACAGTTAAACCCAATGAATGAGTCAGGAATGAATAAAGGAAGCACCACTAATTTCATTAAAGATATGTACAACAAAATGTTCTCAACACAACCGGTTTTCCTCCTGAAAGTTTTTACCTTGAAGAGCCACAGGATCAAGTTCAAATTTAGGAAGCAGCAGCCTTCTTCAAAGTGTTTTTACCATATTTACCGTGTGCTGTAACTCACTTCCATAACTGTTGGATTAAGTTAAAATATAGTTTTTAATTCCTCTGTATTTCCTTGGTAGCTAGACCAAGACAAACTAAGTTCTGTGGAAGTGTCCTCTAGTTTATTTGCATTTCACTGAACTTCTTCTCAGTCTTCAGCTCTGCATGAATACAGAATGGTACAGTCTGAATGTTTCTGTGAGGCGCTGGTGCCGGGTCTTCCACTCTATGAAAGGTTTCCATCTGATTCACTGCAGCTTCACTGGAGCACGACGGGAGGAAGAAGGAGGTGACCAGCTTCTCCATTGGACTCAGACAGGAGTGGTGCTCAGACAACAACCTTGTCACCAGGGAGACCAAGGAGGACACTGTGGACTACAGGACGTCCAGGAAGACAGAGCACGCTCCTCTCCTCATTCAAGGGGAGGAGGTCGAGCATCCACATCACAGCTGACCTGACGTGGTCTGTCAACACTGCACACCTGGTGAAGAAGCTCCAGCAGAGGCTCCTCATCCTGAAGAAGGCTGGACTCTCCTGTCGACTACTGACTAACTTCTACAGGACACAAGAGAACCCGTCCTCTGTCTCTGTGTGACAGTGTGGTTGGACTTAGCTCTGGTGATAAGAACTGCACAGGGGATTGTGGGGGGTCCTCTCTCAGACTTGGACTCAGTCCATGTGAACCGGGTCTGAAAGAGGTCCAGCCTGATCACTGCAGATCCCACCCATCTGGGACATGGACTGTATGTACGTCTCCCTTCACTGAAAAGGTCCAGAAACATCAGAACCACAACCAACAGACTGAGAGACAGCTTCCAACTAAGGGCTGCTTAAATTTAGCAGGTTACTATTTCAACTATTTATCTGGATCGCTGAACAGAATCCTGAATTTGTACCGGAAAACCAAAAGCCTCAGAGTTTTACAAACTGACTGGATCTAGTCTGTAGAAGATGAAACTTTTCTGATGATTTGTGTTGGAAATGCAAAAAAGAGACTGGAACTTTCCTTCACTTTATGTGGGAATATGTTTGAATCAGATCTTTCTGGACTCTGATTGTAAATGTTTTGAGTAAGTGGCTCAGATCAGAGATCTCCTCAAATCCAGAGCTCTGCTAAAGGGGGATACATCTCAGCTACAAAGTGGAACCAAATGAGAATTTTGGTTCATTTGGGTGGGTACAGCAACAGCTGGTGGAGTCATTTGAAGACACCTGAAGGCATCAGAGATTCCACAGGTGAGAGAATGGGTCTATGCAACGACTGGGATGAGGATCAGCACCTCCAAGTCTGAGGCCATGGTCCTCAGTCAGAAAAGTGTGGATTGCCCACTCTGGGTCGGGGAGGAGGTCCTGCCTCAAGTGGAGGAGTTCAAGTATCTCGGGATCTTGTTCACGAGTGAAGGTAGGAGGGAGCCAGAGATTGACAGGTGGATCGGGACAGCATCTGCAGTGATGACGATGCTTAACCGTTGGTCGTGGTGAAGAGAGAGCTAAGCAGAAAGGTGAAGCTCTCAATTTACCGGTCGATCTACGTCCCAGTCCTCACCTATGGTCATAAACTTTGGTTAATGACCAAAAGAACAAGATCGCGAATACAAGCGGCTGAAATGAGTTTCCTTCGCAGGGCTCAGCCTTAGAGATAGGGTAAGGAGCTCGGACATACGGGAGGAGCTCAGAGTAGAGCCGCTGCTCCTCCACGTCCAGAGGAGTCAGTTTAGGCGGCTAGGGCATCTGGTAAGGATGCCTCCTGGCTGCCTCCCAGGAGAAGTGTTTCGGGCATGGAGAGACCTCGGAGAACCACCCAGGACACGATGGACGGATTATATCTGTCGTCTGGCCTGGGGACGCCTGGGGGTTCCTCTGGAGGAGCTGGCTGAAGTGGCTGGGGAGAGGGCTGTCTGGGCTTCCCTGCTGAAGATGCTGCCCCCGCGACCTGGACCCGGATAAGAGGGAGGAGACGAGAACGAGTACGAGCATGTTAGGTATGTATTTGTGTGCAGGTATGCATGTATGGATGTATGGGTGCATGTACAGGTTCATGTTCACAAGACAAAAATATGACGACGAGTCTGTCGTCAGAATGACTTGACTGTACACTACCTGCTCTGGATGGAGAAACACAAGTTAAGTTTGCCATGTACCAAGCCTTTGCAATAAAAACTAGAACTTCAAATCAGCAAATAATACTCTTGAGTAAACTTAGTAAATATAGAAATCCACACTAAAAGTCAATATTAGAATTAAAACAATTAACCACAATTTACTGGTGTTTTTCCTTTGGAACTTCTTCATCTCTAAATATTCTGTTAAAGGCAAACAACAAACATTTCCTTTCTCCCATCTCCAATAAATCTCCAGAATATTGTGGTGACATTAGGAGAGACCGGTGGGTGACGTCAGGAGCAGGACTCTCTAATTAGCGATGTGGTGCAGCTGTGAGGGATGGTGTGGGGAAAGACAGGCTGATAAGTGTGGCAGAGGTGGCGTGGAAGAGGAGAGAGCAACACGTTTGGCGACACGGTACTCTTTTGGCAGGGGAGGGTGTCGTTCGCAGTGATCTAGAGCTGCCGGTGACGAAGACAGGTAGCCAGGGGGAGTCGTGATCTGCGTGTTAGGAGGGGAGGCTGGTTGCCTCCTGTAGCTAAATTAGGGCCCTTTTTAGAGAGAGTGCCGTGTGGCTATCGCTCCCTGCGCGGCCTCCACAGCGTGCCTTCCTGGTCGCCAGCCAGTTCCTGTCTCGCCGTCCAGCAAAGCCGTTGCCCCGGGGAGTTGGACGGTGGCATAAGCTCAGACCCCGGGGGAGGGTCTCGCCGAGCGGGCGAGGTTAAGTACAGTCCCTCATTTAACTTTGTATGTCTTTGTTATTTTGTGTGTACGTGTGTTTAGGTCGGCCTATTTTTATATTTGATCTGAAGTGGTGGGGTTGTCGAGGCAGGAGTGACGGGCTTGTGGGTGGGCGGTCTAGGGGGGCCATACTGCAGGTTAGCCGTGTGTCGGGTGTTGCATATTGTGTGCTGTGCTAAAGTGTGCCTTAAAAGCTACAGGAAGCTAGCTGATATGCAGTGGATTGTCACTCATTGGTGTTAGAGGCGAGCCTGTATTTGTGACCCCACAGAAGAAGCCTGCGCCCTCGACCGGCACCTCCCTGTCAGATCGGCGCCCCCCACAGTGTTTTATGAATTCTCGTCGTCCGTTAATAAGATTGTTCCCTATACACCATCCTTGTCTGCGCGTTTGTTCAGAGGTTCTGACACCTATTATAGCTAAAAGGGAAAACACGCATTTATTACAATATTCAGGTCAACCTCACAAACAAGCACAAAATAAAGTAAATACTTTACGTTCAAATACTTTAACTGAAAACTTAATGAGCAGATTTACAAGCCAATGAAACCAAAGTAACACAAGAGGAAAATGTCCAAAATGATAGAAGGTAGGGAAATAAAAAAAGTTCAAAAGAAATAAAAACAACCAAGCGCTTGGGGTTTTTACCGTTGCTGATCCACATTTGCCTCCTTCGTCCTCAGTGACAGCCAACGCCTGGCGTTTCCGCTAACAGTTTCCTAGCCAAGACGTTCCCGTTTGAAAGTCCATTAAATACTTTTCTACTTTTCCAAACAAAGAAACAAACGTGCGTCACCTGACTGCAGGATAAAGAAGACTACATGGTACCCTGCACACAAAACAATCAATCATCAAACAGCTCTTGGACCGATACGTTCTAGTATCTCAGTCAGCAAAAAGCTTCAAGGTGACGTTAGAACTCTTTTCCACTGTTCCACAGCACACAGCGTTCGTCACACACAGGTGAGTTCACAGGTGAGTCTCCTCCAGACGAACTTTAACTTGAGTCCCACCTGCAAAGTCACTTCTGATTGGCCCAGAGTCCATCACTCAACCAAACCTGAAATACATCGACTCCTTCTACAGGAAACAGAAAAACAACAATAAAGCAAAGGCTTCTGGACATGTAGTCTTGATGTACTCCAGGAAAACACATCCTCATGTTTTAAGGTCCCTACACAAGTCACTGCAATGTTTGCACTGTATGTTTACAGGTTTGCTGCTGACTACTCACATGTATATATCTGTACAGCTCTATTTGATCACTTTGGTTTTCTGAAGATAATGTTGTGTACATGGAAATATCTGAGGGTCCCAACAGTATAATCATACTTCTGTGCTGACTCTAAAACTCCAAACTGTCCTCCTCCCACCAGACCATTCTCCTCGTCTACTGAGGCTCAGTCCACTTTCTTCATGTCTTCCTGCAGTCAACGTCACAGCGGGGTGAACAAGTGAAATGATGATGATGATGATGAAGACCACAAGAGGGCGCCTTCATCCTGCTAACCAGGGATGTAGTGGAGGTTAAAGCTCCTCAACTCACTTTGTCCACAGTTTGACTTCATCACATGTTATCAGGGAGATCAAATCACATTTAGAAGCTGTGCAATGATCTGGTGCGTTCAAGTCCCGTGGGATAAAAGGCCACTTTAACAAAAAACTCCACTGGTGTCCATATGTGTCTGGACACTGTTTCTGTTGTTTTACCTGTTGATCAGAACATATTCAAGTTACAGTTCTACAATGAATCTGGGATTAAAGTGCAGGACCAGGCTTTGAACCAGAACCAGGAGAAGGGATCACATCACTCCAGTTTTAGCAGATCTCTGCTGGCTCCCAGGATGTTGTAGAATCGCTTTGAAGCTCTTCATGGCCGCGCCCCGGACTACATCGCTGACCTTTCAGCTCCATAAAGGCCAGCTCGTACCTTGAGATCCTCGGCAGAGGTCTAGCTGAAAACTAAAGGGGGCTGTGGAATGATCTGAGGAAATCAGGTCAGCTGACTCTGTCAACTCTTTGAAATCTCAACTTTAAACAGATTTTTATTGGAGAGCCTTTCTTGGTTTTACTTGGAGTCAGTTTTAATTCTTAAATCCTTAACTGTGTTTTTAATTGTTTTTCTTTGAGCTGTTCTGTTTTATTAACTTTGTTTTATGTTCCTGTTTTTTAAATCGTCTTATCCGGGTCCGAGTCGCGGGGGCAGCAGCTTTCAGCAGGGAAGCCCAGACAGCCCTCTCCCCAGCCACTTCTACAAATAAATGATAAATAAAAATGCAATCAAAGCTAAAAAGAAGAAACAGCGTCTAGTTTAGAGCCACAGCACCATTTTGGAGAATTCACCTTTTATGATCCAAGTTTGACGTCTGCTACAACCCTCAGATAAAGTCCACCTCCAGGGTCATGCATCGTGATAACAACTGTGGAGTTATCATTTATATCCTGAGGGTGGCGCTACAGGAACGGTCAGGAAAACTAAAGACTTTGACAGAACTTTTATTTCACTCAGAAAAAAACATGAAACGATTAAAAGAAAGCAACAAGTACAACAGGACACTGCAGCAATAATAAAAAATAAAAGAGTTCATCATCTGAGGAGAATGGAGGCCGTCCATTTTGATTTCTTCACTCATATATTATTATCATTTTCAGGATTTGAGTCATTTTTATGGATAAATGTAGAAAACATTTAGGACTCAAACACTTTCAAGCGGAACAGGAGAACAAAAGAAAAATGGGCGATGCTTGAGTCATTGCTGGTTTCTACTTTAAAGATTGTTTTTCTCTGCAACAATTATTTCCATGGTCTGAAGGACAACACGCGCCTTCAAGCTACAGGACAACAGATAGATATATACAGTAGATGCTGACTTTTAACTCTTCTACCTTTTTCAAAGAGGGAGATATTTTTTGTCAGTTTCCTGTGATGAAAAGAAAAAGCAAACTGTGCTAGGATGTTGCTGGGTTATTGTGGAACATCATCTAAAGTCAGGATGTTTGGGTGATTTATTGTTTCTGAATGAAAACGTAAAAATACATGAAGAGAAAATAAAGAGAGTTGAAGGAAAGTCAAAGGCCAGCGGTTTAAATTTGAAAAAGAATGACAAGTCACGACACTAATGCATCAGTTAGTCAGGAATCTACATTAAGATAAAAAGGTCAGCGACTGATAAACACCTTCAAGCATCAGGTTCATCAGTTATTCCCTCTGGACGGACACTTGTCTTCCTTTGACCTGCTCTATAATTAAATACTTTACACGACTAAAACAATTAGAACTCATGTCTGACAATGGTCATCACACACCAAGAAGAGGAAGAGGAGGAAGAGGAGGAGGAAGAGGAGGAGGAAGAGGAGGAGGAGAGGAGGAAGAGGAGGAGGAGGAGGAGAGGAGGAGGACAGGAGGAGGAGGAGAGGAGGAAGAGGAGGAGAGGAGGAAGAGGAGGAGGAGGAGGAGGAGGAAGAGAGGAGGAGGAGGAAGAGGAGGAGGAGGAGGAAGAGAGGAAGAGGAGGGAGAGGAGGAGGAGGAGAGAGGAGGAAGAGGAGGAGAGGAGGAGGAGGAGGAGGAGGAGGAGAAGAGGAGGAAGAGGAGGAAGAGGAAGAGGAGGAAGAGGAGGAGGAAGAGGAGAGAAGAGGAAGAAGAAGAAGAAGCGGAAGAGGAGGAGGAAGAGGAGGAGAGGAGGAGGAAGAGAGGAGGAGGAAGAGGAGGAAGAGGAAGAGGAGGAGGAGGAAGAGGAAGAGAGAGAGGAAGAGGAAGAGGAGGAGGAGAGGAGGAAGAGGAGGGAGGAGGAGGAGGGGGAGGAAGAGAGGATAGATAGATAGAGACCAAATCACCTGGAGACTAAAAGACACATTTTAACCAACTGTCCCTGAAGTGACTTCTGTCTATTTGACTTTAATCAACTCAGCAGAGGATCCAAACCAATCTAACCAAAGTCCAGCATAGAGAGGCTGAGTGAATGTGGTCTGGACTCTGTGGAGGAGAGTCATGGTTTCAGAGACGCTGTAGAAAGACAGAATACCTGCTCTGTGATCCAGGTACACTCCTACTCTGGAGGAACCAGGACCTGAGACGAGAGTTTGGATGTTGTTGTAGTAAAATTCATAACTGTTTGAGTAACAATGTAATGACCAAGATTTGTCATTGAATCCAAATAAACATTCATCTGAACTCCCTGCTCTGCTGATATTCGTGTATGTGACTGCTACACCAACTCCTCGTCTTCCTCTCCTCTCCACCTCCCAGTAACAACGTCCAGTCAGTCTCTCTACTCAGGACCTGACACCAACCAGTGAATCTGTCTGGATGATCAGAATAAGACTGTTGTTGATTTTCTTGTTACTTTTCTGTTCCCCTCAGATAATAACAGCCATGTGTATGCTGTGTTTGGATCCAGTGTGATTTGACATGAATATTTCAAGAATTCATCTCTGGTCTTTGGCTCTGGTTGTGGCAGTAAAACATCCACTTCAGTCACTGTCAGTGAGATGTTTGTCCATGTCTCTCTCAGAGTGTCCTGTAGTTTCTTTCTGAGCTCTGTCACAGCTGCTTTCACGTCATCAAAGTTCCTCCGAGGACCAATCTTGATGCTGGATGAGTGTGTAGACTCACTGGGTGGTGGCAGTGAGGGGTAGTTGTGTAGAAACTGGTTGTGATCCTCTGTGTTTAAGAGCTGCTTCAGCTCGGAGCCTTTCCTCTCCAGCTCAGTGATCTTCTGCTCCAGCTTCTCCTGAACATCTTTGACTCGACTCTCTTCAGTTTCCTGCTGGGATCTGACCAGCTGCTTCACATCAGAGCTACTTTTCTGGATGAGACGGATCATCTCAGTGAAGATCTCCTGACTGTCCTCCACTGTTTTATCAGCAGAGTGAGCGATGGCCTTCAGCTCCTGTCCAAGCAGCTCCACATCTTTCTTTGTCTCCTGGATTGTCTGCTGGATTTTTTCTAGCATCACCTCCACCTCCTTCTGCTTCTCAGTCCTTTCTGCTGCAGCTGATGAGACTGTGTCGTGGCCTTTATGTTCATCCACAGAGCAGAGATAACAGATACTCTGCTGATCAGTACGACCAGAACATCTTCATCACCTCATCATGACGAGAGCAGATGTTCTCCTGGAGCTTCTTGGAGGGCTCCACCAGCTTGTGTCTCTTGAATTGTGCTCCGTCATAGTGAGGTTGGAGTGTTTGTCACAGTAAGAAACCAAACAGACCAGACAGGACTTGAAGGCTTTCAGCTTCCTCCCAGTGCAGACATCACAGGCCACATCTTCAGGTCCAGCATAGCAGTGATCAGCTGGAGCAGCTTGGAGTCCAGTCTTCTTCAGCTGCTCCACTAACTCTGCTATGATGGTTTTTTGTCCAGGACAGGCCTCGGTGTGAAAGTCTTCCTGCACTGAGGGCAGCTGTGGATTCCCTTCTGGTCTTCTTCATCCCAGTGGCTTTTAATACAGTTCATGCAGTAGCTGTGTCCACAGGGAACAGTCACAGGATCCTTCAGTAGATCCAGACAGATGGAACAAGAAGAAGGTTTCTCTGTCCAGCTCAACTCCTTTCTGCTCCATTTCACCTCTCAGTGTCGACGACTGTGTGAGTTTCTGTTTGCTAGAAGTGAAACTAGTCTGAGCTCTGATCTGAACAACATGTGATTGTACAGTGAATGGAGCCTGTCAGCTCTCACACTTCACCACATGCTGGTTACACCCATCTTCAATGTAGAGATCTAAAGGGGAGGGAACAAGGAAACATGAGGAAATATGAGTGGAGCTGCTCCAGGAAGAGGGAGGAGTTATCAGACTCTTGTTCCAGGAAGAGGAGCAGACTACAAAACAAATCAGAATCAAATCCACATCATTCATGGTCATAGACGCCACAGACATGTTACAGTTACACACTAATTCTACTGGATGAGCTTTTAATGCTGATTAATTCAGTCCCCTAAAAAGATCAGCTCTAAGCAGCTTTTATTTTAGTCATTAGAAGTCTATTGGTCAGTCGACTGTTGATTCAGATTCAACTTGAAAACACAGTAACACTCACTGATACTGAAGCTGCAGCTAAATACTGAAGAAGATCATTACTGGAAGATGTGAAGACTTTAAGGAGACACTAGAGGCTAAATCCATGTTTTTGATCCATGGCTCAAGTCATTTTCACATGTTGCTCTCTTCTGCTTCTATAACATGTCTTCTTTCAGACTGCTGCAAAGAAAACCTTCAAACCAGACATTTAGGTGTTTGTTTGAGCACAGTTATGAAAAGCAACACATGTTAAGACGTATTTAATGACTCAAATATCAACTGTGGAGCTTTCATGGGGACATCTTTGTTTCCTTTTTCAGTGCAGCAGCCAATAATCTACAAATACACAGCAGCTACTTTACTTCTGTCATGGATCCAAACAAATATGGACGGAGAAGAAGCTGGTGGAAAGAACGTAAATTGCTCTTATTATCCTGACATTTATTAACTAGTGCTGAACAAGCAGATTTTCCACGTTAACGTTTACAAGGAGCGAATGTGAAAACTTTTGATTTGATCTGATTTCCTGATCTGAATGAATGACCTACCATCAGTCAGGTAAATAATCTACAGTCAATACAAACGGTTAGAGCCTACTTACTTGTTTGG